>JAKUBD010000092.1:0-22697 GCA_030563125.1 Metschnikowia laotica
GTAATACTATATATATATATATAATATGTTATATCCCGGCTACGCCGGCCATATATTAAACAATATATCCCGGCTACGCCGGGCATATACATATAGCTGTTGTGGCAAGAGGGGGTGTAGGAATGGAATAACGCACAAAACGAACGAACAGATGGGATCTGGGAATAGACACGGCGGGAGCAGAGCAGAAGGGCCGGGAGTATCTCGGACGGAGCAGGATGTTATAGAAGAAAAAAAAAAATCGAAAAGGGAGTCGGCGCTGCTTCAGCGCAGATGCGAAATTGGAGGGTCAAAAGCTTAGGATACAGGGCTGATACCGGAGCCAAAGCGGTCAGCCGCGGTGCTTGCAGCGCGCACATAGACTGGCATGGATCGACGTATCAGGGGAGAGCATCATAGCATCTTGGCTGGGAGATTGGCAATTTTACGTGAAGGCGGAGGTTGAGATGTCAAGAAAGCACAGCCACGGATTCACCAGGGTCTAGAAACACCTTCAACTCACCGTCTGCTGCATGCGACGTTGGAAGCAGGTGGCGTCAAGCAACCCAACCGAGTGCGCGAGTGGCCACGGATATGCGTGAGTAGCCTTCGCTTGCGGGGTGGGGGGGAGGAGTAGGAGGGGTAAGCCAACAACATACACGGGCAAAGTCGGCGTTTCGCGGCAGCCGGAAAGGCTTGTTTACTTTCGTCCACTTATTTCAACGGCTTTGTTCTGCGCTCGTGAGGCATGGGGCCGGGGAATTGTCTGTAATCCCGTAACCGTGTTCGGTGCGAAACAATGGCGTCAAGCGATGCTCCACTTAGTAATTTATGCAAGTGGGTTCTCGATGATGTATTGCAGATAACTCTACATGCAGAGAATCACAGCTAAGCTAGAGGGCCACAGGCTGATTTGTTATTCCCAAGCTACGGTTTGCTGCAGGCAGTATAGTCGTCGTCTGCCTACTGGTTTCTCCCACCCTCACAATCATCACCCGCCAGATGCCGCAGGCCTCTGCTCGCACCGGGGCGCCTTTGGGGTTATGTTCTTCACTTGCATCCTCGCCAAACGCACCTGCACACAGAGCCGTGATAAGCGGCACAGCCGCCTCTTCCGAGTCGATTCCAATGACCTTGCTCCAAAATACGACACCATTGCAATCATATAGAACTCTTTTTGGTAATAGCATTCTGGTCCCTGCCGCCACCGCGAGTCGGTGGCTCCCGCACCCATCCGGACGTTCGGGTCCGGCATCACGACGCCACGTTATTCATAACGTCGCTCATCTTGTGCGAATTAAACCGGTGTACATCTTGCTCCCTGTTGAGCGCCTCGGCAAACGAGTAGAAATTGATGGTGGGACCACCATCTGCAGCCGGCGTGATGCTGTTGTGGTCGTCCAGCGACTCACCGTCTTCGCTTTCGTCCAACGCTTTCAAAAGACGGCTACAGATGGCCGACCGCGATCGGGGCCGCTTGGTGCGCTGGCCAGGATGAAGACTAGCGTTAGTGCTTGTCTCTTTGCAGCTATCACAGTTTTTTGTTCTATCGTCGCCGTGATTGCAATAAATAATCGTTACGTTGTTGAAGTCGGCCGAAGGGTCGGCCAAGATTTCCGTGGTGGTATCCAAGACGGGCGCAACGTAGTCCTCGGAATTGTAGCATGGTAACAGTTGGCCCGAGCTTCGTGACGCCACAGAACCAACAGATTGTGCCCGGGCGCGGGGCAACGAATGGGCGTGGCACGAGAGAGACTCTTTGCTGGGGGCAGGAATCGGCTCAAACGGATTGGAATTAAGGAACCGTTCAAATATAATGCCATCCTTGGGCGAGCTGGCCATGGTGCCGCGTGACACTGTAGACTTGCTGCGCAGTAATGATTGGCGTGGATAAAATGGATCTAAGTCTTTCGGCGGCATCGATTATACCCGACGGTTCAAAGTTCTCCAGCAGTGGAATATTCAGACAGTACAAAAGAACCCAATGAGAATCAAATGGGAAGCAACCACAGACAAACACTTCCTTTTAAGTTACGCATCAGGAGCTTTGGATTTCCCCCGCGGACGCATAAGCAGGAGCGGCTCCACAACTATTGCGAAAAAAAGAAGCAAACGCACCCATGAAGCCCTGGACACTTGTGCTTCTTCCCGACGAGTTTTCAGCTCCCGCTCATTTGACGGGATCCGTCAAGATTAGTTGTCTTTATCCGTGCCACGAAATTTTTTCTATTGGCCAGCCGAATCCACGAATGGGTGGAATCTTGCGTTTGTTTCGAACGATGGTGTTGCGCCGTGCCGCCTCACCTCCGCCTTGTGCTTGTTTGCAACGAGTTTCACAATGGCGTGACAAAACCTGCACAGCAGCTTGTCGGGGCCACACAGGTCAGTTTTAGGGGACGTGAGGTCGGGATAGCGCCGGAGCAAATCACACAATCGGTAATCCAAGTCTAAAGTTTTGGCACCACGAATGACAGTCAAACGGCGTTGACGCATGCGTTCATTGTTGCGTGGAGGCTGGCGACAAGTGCATATCGCAATGCGCTGGTGACCTCGTTTGATCCGCAGGTGTGCATATGATGCGTATTGTGCGTGTCTCTTTGTCATGGCTTCGTGACTCGAAGGTCACAACGGACCCCTTTCGGGATAAACGAGATGACCGGACTGCATGTGGCTTCCTCGAACTAGACGCGACACGGCTGAGAGTTCGCTAGTCACCGCAGAACAGCCACCTTCCACCGAGCGCCACTGGTGTTCGTCAAAGGACAGCCAAAACACCCGTACACCGCACCTTGCAAGTGAACGTCCAGTAACCCCCAACACAGGACTAAGCCGTCGGGCCAAGGACTGCCAGGGACCACGTGACGTGTCAAGATGACTCGATGTGCCGGAGAAGGGCCAGGTGGCTCCGGTGCGCCCGCTTAGGTCCATCAAATAGTGGCTGCAGAAGCGCACCGGATGGGCCACCAGAAGTCCTCTGGATCTCTGTGGCAGCTCCATGTCACGTGTACGCAACTGTGCTGGGCGCGTCACGTGCGGGGCACGGGGCCGCAACGCTGCATCTGTTCATCGCCAGCTTCGCCATCGGTCAGCAAGCCTGAATTAATCACGGCATACTGTTCTAGCTTCGCTGTGGCCACACACAATGACGCTACCACCAAACGCTACATTTTCCGATCTAGCCACATTAGATGCATGGGCCTATAAGTTCTCTCACTTGGTCTACCAACCGAGTGTTTGCTCTAGCTACGTCCCCTATGTGGCAATCACAACCATTGCCTCGGTGCTCGTGTTCGTCTCGTCTTATAGCACGGTGACTCGTCCCAGAAACTCCGGGGACCCGCTTAGTGATAGAAACTCTGTCTTGTGGGATCCCACAGACACAGACAATAGCAGCATGTATCTCAAATCGCCTCTAGACGTGATTGCGCTTGAAGAGCCTTTCATGTCGATGAAGTGGGCGTTGCTTTCCCCGCTCTGTGCATCCACTTCGCTAGTGGCTGTCAGTTACCTCTTGGAATGGCTCGATACGTCTGTGTTTCGCGTCATCAACTTCTTGATTATGGCGCTTTCGTTCTTCATGGCAAACGACGCCTATTCCAATATCGTCGGCACACTTTTTAGAAATGCCACATCGTTTTTGGGCTTGAAAGGAAATCTGAAGGCAGTATTCAAGAGATATAGGTTGACTCTCTCGCCTGAGAGAAAGCTTCCCACCGGGTTGTACGAACCGTTGAACCATAAAGACTTGAAAATGCCCAAAAAGACGTTTAAGGCCTACGAGAACCATATGCGCGAGGAAAACAACCTGGTGTTCCTCCAGCCTTCCAAGGTGGAAACCAAGAAGCAGATCTGGACCATCGTTTGGGATACCAAGCTCTTCCTTACTGTTCCTCTTGCCATGGCAACCCTGGCCTTGTTTTACCTTTACAATCCCCAGCTTAACACTGCCTACAGTTTGCCCAAGACCAACTGGCTTGTCAATAACTTGATTTCGTCTGTAATTGTGTACACGTCCGTGGGCATGACCAGAGCAGGAAGTTTTCTAGTAGCCACTGCTTTGCTTGTTGGCCTATTCGCTTACGACATTTACTTTGTGTTTCGGTCTGATCTCATGATTACTGTGGCCTCAAGCATCGAAATTCCAGCCAAGATACTTTTCCCTTCGGCACCTGCTGAATTCATTCCGTGGGAGCAGTTGAATACCACTCCGGTGATGGGCTCGGAACCTACGTTCTCGCTCTTGGGCCTCGGAGATATCTATGTTCCCGCCATGTTTGTTTCGCTCTGTCTCAGATTTGACTACCACAAGTTTTACTCTGCAGAGAACTTGCCTTTCCATCGGCTCCGTAGCGTGGGTGTTCCTCACTACTTCACAGTGGCCATGGTGTCGTATGTGATTGCGATGGTGGCTACCTGCGTGGCTTTCAACTACACAGGCAGCGGCCAACCGGCATTGTTGTACATTGTGCCAGCTTTGCTAGGGTCTGTTTATGGATACGCGGCATGGACTGGAGACTTGAAGGATCTTTGGGCTTACAATGAGCAATCGAAAGCTTATGTCGAAAGCCAGCACAAACAAGAGCAAGTGGACAAGGTTCAGGGTGATCCATCAGATGAAGGGTCCAACGATGCGGCTGCGGTAGCCGCAGAGACAGGATTTGTTGATTTGGAGTTTTCTGACGGAGAACTTGATGACACATATTTCTACGATGAAGCAAGCGACGCAGAGATGAGAGATGACGAGGACCTCTACGACGCTTACGCGGAAGAATGGGGCGATGACGAAAACGAGCTTCTACTCGACCTCAGCGCCTTACTTGAAGGCAGAAACAGGTATCGCAGATAGGAGCAGAAGGGGCACCGCAGATAGCAGATAAAGCCAGGCCGCAGCCATTGCACTATAGATTGCGAAGACGCTCAAACGAGGAAGGCGAACACATCCTGCACACTAGCAGAGATAAGCATATCAGCCAGTCTTTTCTCACATGACTCAGTTGACCGAAGTATGCAAGATGAGACGTTTTGGAATGTTGGTTTGGCTTTGAACCCCACAAGTGGCGAGTCATGCCGTATTAGTTGCAGATATGTTTGACTGACGAATTTGCGATACGAAAAAAAAAAAAAAAAAGAAGGAAAATACTAATTTGCGCTCAGCGACACCACAGCCATGTTGAGTGCCGAAGCTGGATCATTACTGTGGCATCAGTGGCAATTTGAAGGCACAGATGTCGGAGTGTGCGTGTGTAAACACAGACGCACAAGAATTGTACGCCAAATGCACAGAAGACTAAATGACGAAAGGGGGAATGGACGAAAACTCGAAGCCGCAGCGGAAGCACAGCCGAAAGCAAAGCATTAAAGCTCGAGATTGGCCTTGGTCCGATAAGAGTAACATCAGATAAGACGGGAGCCACAGGAGTTGCTAAATTGCAGAGACATGATGCTAATGCAAGACACACTAACTGTCTGTCGGGCTAACGTGCGATAGATAGCATGTGAGCAATCCAGTCAGATGGTAAAACTCACGATAACGGGCTATCTGCAGACGATGGTATTCGGTTTAGCCGCAGATGTCAAGCAGGGGTGTGACGACTGAAGCGATCGCGCAGGTTTCGAACTGGCCTTGGTGATAGAGCAGATCCGGCGTGACGCTGAAGATAGCGCAGATCACGAAGTGACCTGACGATTGCGCTCAATGTGGAGATGACGGCGATAACCTGCGATCGACAGCGCGTGCCTAATTGCGCGCCAAAGGCAATTGAGTGCGAGAATGTCCGCAAGCGGCAGCTCGCGTTGTCGGGGTCCAATTTTTTTTTTTTTTTTTACGTTCGCCGCGCGCCGGTGTTGCCGCGGCCATGTTCTCTGGCACTTGATGGTTGAGACGTGCTTTTCGAGCTGTCGGGAAGTTGAACCTGCGATTGAGTTTGAGTACAACTTCTACTCGGAGACGAAGTAATTTTAATTTTAATTTTAATTTGAATGGTTTCGAAGGCCTGATCGCATCCGATCTTTCGCATTAGCCGTGTCTCGTATGCGTGTATCGCATCCGATGTTTCATTTCCTTATCTCTTCTAGCGTCCCTGAAAGATCATCCCACTGGAGGTGTCACGTCCTCGACACGAGCTAGCTTCATTGCGTGGATCGTTTCTTCTGCACCCCAAGCGTTCGGGATTTTGCACCCCCTCTCCTCCCAGACGTCATTCTCGTAACCATTCCTGTTCTCACCTTGTGCATACGCAGCGGACCTCACCGGTGATTCACTGCACAGCCTTGCCAGAATTTCAGCTTTCACCATTCAGACATTTCTTGCTCCAGCTCGACACATCGGAGCGCTGCAAGGTCCTCAACAATCCAACATTCCAGGCGTTAATGGTGTTCGGCTTTTTGGCCCCACCCCTCCGGACCATTCACGTGTGGAGTTCCCCTCACGTTAGTCGCTCCGATCCAAACCAGGCTGGACTCCATCCTACCATTCCCGCCTACATCGAACCAAACCAAACCAAAGCCAGCTAAGCCCGTGCCCTCTGTCGTCTGCCCTGCCTATCTCGGCATGCGCAGATTCTGTTTCAAATTTGGCTCTTGGGGAAACCCAGGTATTCCGCCATCTGTCGATCTCTATCTGGGAGACAATTTTCGTCTGTAATCTCTCTTCTTTATCAGTATGTGCATCTGCTGTGCCCTCACACCCACGCGAACAGATTCCCCCTATCTTTCCCGAGCGCTATCTCTCATTTTTGATGCTATTTTTTCTCTATCTCCATCTCCTTCCCTTTCTCCAATTCCGGCGCGCTGCATTTTGACATTTCCCCATCCTGTTTTCCAGGGCCCTCTAGGCGCATGATAACGCGAGGAGTCAAAATGCCCCCCACCGCGCCCGATTAAGCAGCGGCTTGCGGCGCTGGGCCTCCCCGCCAAAATGCGTCGTAATCCGCAACCCAAAGCCAGCCTCGGCCAATTCCGAACCGTCTCCCCACAATCTTCGGAACCCCTAAAGAGTCCGTGCGAGACAAACGGAAACGGAAACAGAAACAGAAACAGAAACACAAACAGAAACACAAAGGACACAAAGGCCACGCCACGCCTGAGCTGCCGGGACGGCCCAGCCCGCAACTGGTCTCACCCCAACGTCTCCGGTCCTGTGCAAATTCCGCCGTGGTGCCGTGAGGCACGTGCTCCATTCTCCCACCGGCTGCGGCCGAAAACTTCTTACGCACCGAACGGCCACCTTCCAGAAATTGAGAGCCTGCACGGAACCCCAATCAGCCTTTTCGCACGGGATCGCCGCACAGGAGCGTGGGGAGTTTTTCGCGGCCTTTGCCTTATCGAAGGAATCATGGCCCTGCACTCCGCGTGCTCGTGGAGGCCGCAGTTGGTATGTTGATATATAATGCGCTTCCGGCTCCGCTGCCCACACCGTTTGTTGGCAAGCTCCTTCTTTTTCTTCCGTTTTTCTTGCCGGTCTTTTCTTCCGTTTTTCATTCCGGTCTTTCCATCTGGTTTTTCTTTCTGGTTTTTCTTTCTGGTTTTTCTTTCTGGTCTTTCCTTCTGGTCTTTCCATCTGGTACTTCATTCCGGTCTTTCTTTCTGGTACTTCATTCCGGTACTTCCTTCTGGACTTTCCTTCTGGACTTTCCTTCTGGACTTTCCTTCTGGTCTTTCCTTCTGGACTTTCCTTCTGGACTTTCCTTCTGGACTTTCCTTCTGGTCTTTCCTTCTGGACTTTCCTTCTGGACTTTCCTTCTGGACTTTCCTTCTGGTCTTTCCTTCTGGACTTTCCTTCTGGACTTTCCTTCTGGACTTTCCTTCTGGTCTTTCATTCTGGCCTTCCCACATTCTGTTTCACCTCACCACTCAAATCAGCCAAACCCGCTGAGTCCACCGCCCACCATCCACCGCTCACATCCCCTCGCCCACTATGGGCGCCGTCTACAAGTCCCAAAAGAGGATCAAGTTGGAGAATGAGATCTTCTCCAAATCCATCCAGGAAATCGAGCACATGTTCACTGTGCCTTACGCAGACGCCATCGACGACGACGACTCCCGGATTCGCAAGATCCCCAGCAACGCCTCGCAGTCCATCGAGCCGCTCCCGACACCTCCGACCCGGGTCTTGAAGTCCCTTGCAAAAAGGGACGTGCCGCCCAAATCCACTTTGGATCCTTCCACCTTCAACTACAACTGCATCAACATGTCTTTATTTCTCTCCGATACCCAGTCGGATCACGATCCTGTCATGGACTCCGTGGCCAGCCCGATCCTCCCGTCCTCGTCACTTATACAGGGTCTGGTGTCGGTGGCCCCTGTGCCCCAATCGCAGTTCAACGGCTTGTTGTTGGACTTGAACGACGACGATGACTACGACGAGTACAGAGTCGGGCTGGACTCGAAACTGTACTTGCCACGCCTCAACTTGGAGAGCGATTTGAAGCTCATTGACCAGATGATCTCGGCGCCGCTCCTCTTCAAAACTGTTTGAGCAACAAGTGCCCACGCATCCACGACTTCCTACTGTCACTCACGAATACGAACCACACCACAGAGCAAAGTGCAAAGAATGCAAGTGCTAGTTCATAGCCTAATCAATATCGAGAACCTAAGTATTTCCCAGCCAAATCGTAAAGCCGGCGGTCCTCCCACGGGCACCCGCCACCAGCGGCAAAGCCCCGCGCCATCTAATCAGCTTCCCCTCTAGCCCCTCCGGAATCGCATTTCGTTGCGTCCGAGATGGCGCGCCAAAAACACCCGAAGATGTGCGCCAGTGCACCCGTGCACCACGGGCCAAAAATTTCTCAACCTCCACCTAATCAGCGCCCACGCCAGTGCAACCAACGAACTGATAAGCCACAATGGTTTTGGCTGATCTCGGGTCCAGATTGCGCGATGCGCTCGGCTCTGTCGAGTCTGCATCCGAAACAGAGCTCCAGGCCATGATAAAAGATATCTGCTCCGCTCTTCTCGAGAGCGACGTCAACGTGAAGTTGGTAGCAAGATTGAGAGACAACATCCGGGCCAAGATTGCCTCGGAAATCAAGTCCGAGTCCGAGTCTGCCGCTAACAAGCGCAAGAAACTACAGAAGATTATCTTCGATGAGTTGTGTGGGCTTGTGGATGCGCACGAGGAGCCCCCCAAGCCCAAGAAGTTGAACCAGGCAGGCAAAATAGTCGCCCGGAACGGCAAGCGCACTGCCAAGAAGGCCGCCGAGTCTCACGTCATCATGTTTGTCGGTTTGCAAGGTGCTGGTAAGACCACGTCGTGTACAAAATTGGCCGTCTACTACAAGAAGCGAGGCTTCAAGGTAGGATTGGTGTGTGCCGATACGTTCAGAGCAGGTGCGTTTGACCAGTTGAAGCAGAACGCCATCAAATCCTCCATCCCGTTCTACGGTTCTTATTTGGAAACTGACCCCGTGAAAGTGGCCTATGAGGGTGTCAAGAAGTTTAAGGAAGATAAGTTCGACATTATCATCGTGGACACGTCGGGTCGTCACAGACAGGAGCAGGCTTTGTTCAACGAAATGATCCAGATCGGCGAGGCTGTTGAGCCCACACAGACCATCATGGTGATGGACGCTTCGATCGGTCAGGCGGCCGAGGGCCAGGCCAAGGCTTTTAAGGAGAGCTCCAACTTCGGTTCCATCATCTTGACCAAAATGGATGGCCACGCCAAAGGAGGTGGTGCGATTTCTGCCGTCGCTGCCACCAGAACACCCATTGTGTTTATCGGTACGGGTGAACATGTCGGAGACTTTGAGGTGTTCAAGCCGTCCACGTTCATCTCCAAGCTATTGGGTATCGGCGATATCCAGTCTTTGATTGAGCACGTCCAGCTGTTGAATCTCCAGGACGACGAGGGCCACAAGAAGACCATGGAAAATTTCAAAGAGGGCAAATTCACCTTGCGAGACTTTCAGACGCAGATGAACAACTTCCTCAAAATGGGGCCCTTAACCAACATTGCATCGATGATACCCGGCTTATCCAACATCATGAGTCAAGTAGGAGAGGAGGAAACCAGCAAGAGAATCAAGAGCATGATCTTCATTATGGACTCCATGACCACGAAGGAATTGGACAGCGATGGCCGTATTTTTGTCGATGAGCCTGAAAGAATCATCAGAGTTGCCCGTGGCTCGGGATGCACCGCTGTGGAAGTTGAAATGGTGTTACAGCAGCAGCAAATGATGTCGTCTATGGCTGGCGCCGCTAAAAACATGAACACTGGATCTCAGGCTCCAGGATTGGGTGGCCCAGGCGGAGCTGCGGGAATGCAGCGGATGATGCAACAAGCTCAGTCCAATCCTGGATTCATGCAACAAGCAATGAACATGTTTGGCGGCGCTGGAGGTGCTGGTGGTGCTGGTGGAATGCCAGACATGCAATCCATGATGAACAACCCGCAAATGATTCAACAGGCGCAACAGATGATGAGACAAAACCCCAACTTAATGCAACAGGCACAACAGATGATGCAAAATCCTGGGATGATGCAAAAGATGATGCTGCAGTTTGGTGGTATGGGTGGTATGGGCGGTATGGGCATGTGAGGGCCAAGTGTACACTAATCTACGAAATGACTTCACACACCAATGGGATAACAGCACCGTGAATTGCTTAAGTAAAAGCGTTTGCTGAACGACGTACAGTATGTCTCTCTACTTTTTTTTTTTTTCCTGCTTCTCTTGAATTGTCCTCAGCCAGCTTCTCCATACCCAGAATTGTTCCCTCACCTAATCTTTCACACTCGAACCATAATGGAGAATCCTGCACACAGACCGGCACGGAACACTATGTATATATCCGGGGTCTCCCCGGGAGAGTGATACGGCTACTATTTTCTCGAATTGGAAACGGCAACAAGAGCGACATTTGACTTCAGTCCGTAAACTACCGAAGCCTTTCCTTCACGCACTCCAGTCCTATCCCATCCAAAAATTGTTGTCCTACATTTTCGAATCTTCGGCCCGATTCGCTCTTAGCTCCGCCTAACCTCTACACGCAATTGGGCTTTGATTCGTTTTAACTTAACCACCAAACGGGCAATTGCAATCTTCCATTACCATATTCGAAAATCAACATCGGCTTCATCTTCAAAGCATCATCGTCACGCGAAATGTCAGCAAATAGCAAAGACTGCCTGATGGACTGGAATAAAGTCCATGATTTCATGATTGAGAAAGCCGGAAAGATGGTGAAGGGCATGAATAATGCAGACGTGAACTGGTTTTTGCGGGACTCCAATGTGCCTGTGCAAGATCGTGCTGAGCAACCGGCACCGTCCACCAGCACCAAACAGGAACCTCCTGCTACTGACGAAACCGGCTCAGAATCACCCGCCAAAACACTCCAAACTCCTTCATCTCCACGTTTGCTGGTGCTGAACACCAATAAATCCAACAACAACAAAACCATGCCTTCGGTGCCCTCAATTCTGGAAGAGGAGGTGCATCCCCAAACAGCCCAGGATTTGAGAGATATCCCTGCTCAACCCAGTTCCTACTCAAAAAGAAGAAATAGCGCATCGAGTACAGGAAGTGTCTCAAGTATTGACAGTTCTGCAAGCTCAGGCGGGTTTTTTTCTAAATTGAAGCACAGGTTTAGGAGTGACTCCGCAAGTTCCATTCCCTCACAACCACAACCGCATGGTACTCATACGCACGAGCCCTTTAAGCCTAATTACTCCGTCACGAATGAGGGTAAAGAGCCACCACAACTCACTCGCCAAGAGAGCTATTCCGCTCCTCATAGCAAAGCGCCCGTTTATTGCGAGGATCCTTCTGATCCTCGCTTAGACAGCTATATTCGGTTTTTCAAGCAGAAAGACACCCCAGTTTCTTGCATAAAAAAAGGAACGGCTCCTCCGATAAAAGAGCGAAGACCATCAATTCCGTTGACGGAGTCTTCCCAGTCCAAGGTGTCCACATTTTTTAGAAAGATGAGCGTGTCCAATCTGAGCAACATGAACCATAGCGTCAATGTCACCCAGGCTAGTCCAGCGCCTCCTCAAAGAAACTCACTGGACTCGAAAGAATCTCACACGAATGTTTCCGAAAATTCGTCAGATTCATCTCCAATCACTGGCATTAAGCGAATGAAGCCACTCAAACATGTTGCATTCCATTCCCAGACATTCTTGATAGACCCTCCCCAACAGATTCCTTCCAGAACTCCTAGAAAGGGTAATGTGGAGATACTTCCTTCGGGTGTTGTTCGCATCAATCCTTTAACAGAGGCTGATAAAATAGCCATTGAAAAGTCTTTGAAAGGCCAAGGTGGAGGACTAGTGGTTGGAGGCACAGGGGCTTTAGGGCTACTCAAAAAAGAAGATTCTTCCCCTTCTGACGACGAGGAGAGTATAGAAAGCGGGCTTAACAAAGGCGAAGAGATCAACGACTGCGATATCAAAGTGGACGAGCATGCAAGATCAATTGCAATCGACAAACCTACAATTTTACCCAGAGCAAAGACAAGCTACTCGGCTCCCGTGAAAAAAATGGCTTTAGACTTAATGTACACCAGATGTTGTCACTTGAGGGAGATTTTGCCCATTCCGGCTATTGCAAAACAGATTCCATCTGGATCCATGAACCCTTTACCAATATTGCAATTGAGAAATCCGACGCCGACAATGGTGGAAATTCAAACTTTTGCGGACTTTATACGTATCGCACCCATCATTACCATTTCCTTGGATGGCGTGAAACTATCTTACGAACAGTTCAGCATTTTATTGAGTGCCATGTCATCAAAAACTCAGTTGGAAAAGCTCAGTTTGAGAAACACTCCTATAGATGCGGAAGGCTGGGCCCTTCTTTGCTGGTTTTTGTCCCGCAACAAAATGCTCAAAAAACTTGATATCACACAATGCCCTCCATTATCGGTCAATGTTTTGAAGAGAAAGTCCAATAAGAAGCCTGATGAGTTAGCCATTTCTCGAATGTCATGCAATCATGAAAACAGGTCTGACATGGACTGGGCCTTGTTCTCTGCTTCTGTGATCGCCAGAGGTGGCATTGAGGAATTAATTCTCACGGGCTGTTGCATCACGGATTTGTCTGATTTTGAGACCCTTGTAAAGAAAGCAGTGTCAATCAACACTTACAAGCTTGGACTCGCCTACAACCAAATTTCACCTCAGCAGCTAGATATTTTGTTCGAGTCATGGATTTTCTCGAGCAAATGCAAGGGTCTCGACCTTGGATATAATGATCTTCTGTCTTCGAAGTACTTGAACACAGCCTTGAAGTACGTCGATGACGAGAAGTACAGAAAACTTATTGCAAAATCTGAGATTGCATTCTTGAGTTTGAATGCTACGGATTTGCGGTACAACAATAAGTTCAGAGAATTCATTGAAAAGTTCTTGCTGAGATTACCTCTGCTCAAGTATCTTGATTTGCTGAACAATAAAAAGCTCTTTGAAACTGGCTTGGAGCTTAGTAAGCATCCATCATCAGAGTCAATGAGAGACGATGAGATAGGCTCCGAGAGCAATGGCTCTTCAGAACCTAGTGACAAACAGGATGAGTCAAAAATTAGATCAAGATCCTGCATCAGTTACCTCTGTTCAAAGTTACCTTTGTTTGAATCTCTCGCACGTTTGCATTTGGAAAATAACGGTTTCAATACTCAAAGTTTGGCAGTCATTTTCGAGACTATACCGTTCTGCAAAAACTTGGCATATCTATCGATTCTTGGGACAAAGGTGGATATTTTCTCCGCATCATCACTTTTGCAGTGCCTAAGAAATTCCACATCCCTTGTCACTGTTGATGCAGATTTCAGCGATTTGCCTGAAATTCTTAAAGAGAAGATTGGGCTTTACTCCATGCGTAACATGGACCAGATTTTCAACAGCACGATGAACAAGCAAAAAGTATCAGAGTATTACAACGAAGAGTCTCACGATACGCTTGCAGATGAACTTAACAACATTCTCATCCGTAGAGACAAAGAAAAGTTGGACTTGCGATTACCTGAAGTGAGACATCTCATCAACCGGATCTATGAGTACAGAACGGTGCTCAAAAGAGCCACAGATGATTTATTTCACCTTCAGTATAAGCAAGAGCTCAATATAGAGGGCAAAGAAGCGTTGATAAGACTTCTTTATGTCGATTCGACATTGGAAAGAGGCTTGATATTAATTGATAACTCTCTCGTGCAGAACAGCGAGTCTTTCACGGCCCTGGATCTCATCAATTTGCATCTTTCGGAGGACGAAAAAAGCAAACAGAAGAATTTTACTCACTCGAAAGTTCAAGATGTCAACGCAGAACATGCTTTGCTTTCGCCTGTCGAAACTGGATCATTACCCGTATCCCGAGGCCAGTCATTCACAAACTTGTCTAATTTGGACAAGGAGGAGGGATCTGCAATGAAGCTTCTGAGGCTTGGGAGCAACGAGCTTCTTGACAAATTCGAATCGACTTCAGGAGAAGAAATCAGACAAAAGCTCATCAATGGAAACATCAAAGATTTCGACAGCGTGATCCAGCAAATCTACAAAGGGGGAAAGTGTGATATCGACTTGAAAAAATTGTTTTATGGAGGAAGCAAGAGTAAGGAAAGCGATATGTTGAGAGAAATCAGACAAGAGCTCGAAAACTTGCAAAGACTGATCACGAACGAGACAGAAGATACGGACTCGAAGTCAGAAAGATCAGAGAGTGTTGTAACCGACGAGGTTTCCCTGAAAACGGAACAGCTGGAAGGAGGGGAGCCATTCTCGATGAATGAGGCATACGATAAGATTTTGCGCAAGTTCAATCGGTGAGGCCTGTGATTGGGATGACTTGTGCGCCGAGAGTAGCCATATAATGCTGCGACGCCGACCGTTAAATGCCATAATTGAGCCGACAGACTACAAGCACTGCATTTTCTAGTAGAATTTGATATATTCGCCAAATTGCTCACAATCTCCGGAATCTGTTGTCAAATAAGCTTAATATTCGTCATCAGAATAGGCAGTCTGCGCCTTTGTAGATTGAGCATCGTCATCACTATATTCGTTTCCATCCTCTTGGTCTTCGTCAGCACCGTCATTTTCCTCAGCCAAATCCTCGCAAGCGTCAATCCAGTCGGAGTATATATCCACCGGTTGCGACAAAGAGTTAATGGCGGTTTGGAAGCTTTGTCCACAGATTTTGCAGTGCAAATCACCGATGCCATTTTTCTTGTCCATGGTGCAAATCACAGACTTTTCGTGATTGCAAAATAGACACCGAAAGGTGATGTCAAGTTTTTGCTTGATCTTCTTCACGGGCTTAGCGGCTGCCTTTCTTTTACCCATGTCTTCGATGCTACCCGACTGATGGCCGACATGCGCTTGAGTGTTGACATTGTGCGCGCGCGCACCAAAACACAGGTATCAGAGCGAGTAGAGGAAGGGAAGAAGAAACGTGTATATGCTACCAATACTCTTGTTATCGTCATATTTGTCCAACCGGCTGCTCTTCCCTTTCATTTCCGGATCACTTCTTGACGATGGCCTGGGCCTTTTTCTTAAGAAGCATCTCGAGTCTGTATTTTTCGAAGGCCATGTTGGATTTTCTGGTATCAGAAGCGCCAGGAAGTTCGACTGAAGATTTGGGGGAGTTTGTTGCGCTTGCTGGGTTGGACAGCGACTCGCCGCCAGAGGTGTAACCACCAACATTCACTTTTATGACGCTTCCGTACTTCCGGCTCAATTTTAGCCCACTTTCGTAGAGCTTTAAGTCCTGATCTCTGACAGAAACTAAATTAATGGCGTCCTGAAACATCATGTCAACGAAGTTTGGATGGAGGTTCAAACGGGTAAGGATCGGGTAGTGAAGAAGAAGCGACAATGCCTCTGAAAAGTCGCAGAACGCTAGGTCTGTTTTGAGGTTGATCAACATAATTATGATGCAAAACATGACGAGATCGGGCATGCAAGTCAGCCCCGGCGGCTTCACGGACTCGGCCACCGCAAGTTTGTCCCAAAGAAGCGATGGCACCAGCAAATCGTTGCCAAGTTCCCGCAAGAGCAAAAGCCGGAAAAAGCGAATAATCCAGAGCTGCGACTCTAACTGTAGTTTTGTTATGAGATTGTAGTGTATGAGTTGGTCGACTTTCATGAGGAGGCCGTTGAAGTTGCTTATAGACGACATGAGCAGGGTCTCGGACTGGTAGAACAGGCCCAAGATGCCGCTAGAGACGAAGAACTTATTGAAGATGGTAAATAAATCATGCTGCAAGTATTTTTGGTCATAGAGCGACAAAATGGCCAAGTCGTCTGTGCTGAAAGTGTTGGTACCAGAAATGGTCACGGATTCTGCAAGCATGTTCTTGTAAATTAGCCCGAGAATCTCGTGCATTCCCTGGATGTATCCGACGTGGTTATTGCACTTGGCCCACACGTAAAGCACCGACACTAGCAGTTTTTTGTTCTGCAAAGACGCGTCGGAGCCGCTATGGAATACAGCATCGCCGGGGAATAACCTCTGGGTATCCAAAATGATCGAACTCAAAAGATCAATGTCGGGAACGGAACCCGGGGAGTCGTGTGCCGATGCCAATGGGTCGCTAGCGACATTTTGAATGCGGGAAAGCTTCTTGGGCTTGCTGGGTCTCAATGACTTTGTGGGAACGTTGCGGGCCACGTAGAACTCACTGTCAGGGTCCAAATCTGCCCACGGTATCTCGAGTTCCTCTGTTTTGCTTAGTTTGTGGTAGATTGCCCGGGTAGTGTTGAGCTTGTCCTTCCACGCATGGATGTTGATTGAGTCTGTTATTAAGCATGTTTTCCATAGCAACAAGCGACTGAAGTTTTTGCTTTTGGGGCTGTAGTCGCCGGAAAGAGCGGCATTTTTGAACGCAGACACCGAACCCTTATATTGTTCCGCTATAAGGAGGACCCTTGAGATGGTCTCGTTCTCTCTTCGCATGGTTGTCGGCTGGAGGTGGTTTCTATTCGATTGAATGTGGTGCATTATCGGCTTGTATGAAGGTGTGGGCTTTTGCCGATGAGAATGCCGCACCTACTATTTATAGCATCCGCAGACAACAAACGGCTTGTTACTGCTGGGGATCCTTCAACGGCCAGCAGCTTTTGAAATTTTTCCTGCTGATAGTTTAAAGAGCCACTGGTGTTTGGCAAAAAAGGCAATCAAACAAACACGAAAAAGGAGACAAAAATAAAGGAGCGCAGCAATTGTGCGGACGGGCTAGTCTCGCGATTTTCGTGATATTGTTCTAAATAGTCAACCGCCCCGGCAGCGTCTGCATTCGCCAAGGGTGAGATTGCCGGCGACAAAAATGACCGGCATTCTACAGTTTGCGGCCGAGCCTACATGCAATTTCATGCTTTGCAAGCTCGTTTCTTTTGATAGCTTATTGGGCAGGTGCCTGCGAGAGCTGTTTCATGCCACTGAGCGACACCTCCATCTTCAACCCGTCTCTGACACCGTAGTCGCTTTGGCTTCCCATTCTCAGGGACACAAAGTAGCCCATGTCCATGTTTACCCACTTGTTGAAGTACCGGAGACCAACGCCGATGCTACCCACAGCATCTTCATTGAAAACGTTTTCTCCAACAGCCCCAATGGCTCCTGTAGCATAAAATCTCAAGGGGTGGGCGACGTCAGCTGGCCTGTGGTGCAAAAAGTGGGGAATTCGACTGAAAACGGTTCCTCCAATCTTGTAGTACTGAAGACCTCCATGCTCATTCACACTGTTGCGTGCGAATCCTCTGAAGTTGTCGAATCCTCCCAAGTAGAAACGGTCATCCAAATGCACAGAGCTAGAATCATCACTCGTGAATATGTATCCTGCTTCGTTGAACAAGTGCATCGTGAGGCCGTTGTTGTAGAAGGACTTGAACAAGTTCATAGCCCCAGACGTCTTGACAAAAAATGATTGTTTTTCGCTGGCCGCGAGCTGCTCCTGGTCAGACGAGATCTCGTTGCTGACGTCAAAGTTAGCTCCGTCGGTCACAAAGTTGCCCACCTTGCTCAAGTTGGAGTAGGTGGCTTTGGAAATGAAAGAAGACTTCAAAAAGTCTCCGCCGAATGCCTTGTAAGAGTCAATGGCTCCGTCATCAAAGTCGTACAACGTTCTCTTGAACAAGCTAAAACCGTTGAAAACACTTAAGCGGTGCGAGATGTCACGGTACTCAATGCCAATGGACCCACCGTTTTTCTTCGTCGAATTCTGTTGCCATACCTGGTTGTTGGCCTGGGAGTTGAACACATCGAGAATAAATTTGTAAGATGGGTTGCGCAAGTTGGATTCCACTTTCAAGCCCGAAACGAGATGCTCATGGGGCTTGTAGGGTCTGTAGTTGACCCCGATGTTCACTTTCTCGGCATTGTGGTTGAAATTGTTGTTGGAGTAGCCCAAGTCCACAATGAGATTATCCTCGTTGTTGAACCCCAAAGCAACCTCTCCGGCACTGCATTCATTGGATTCAAGATCGAAAACAACTTTGGTAAGAATGGGCTTATCTTTGTTGTAGGATTTCATCTCGGGGATCTTATGGATATAGTCCACATTCAATGAGGGTTGGATGGACTTGAAAGCCTCTGTTTTCTTCAAGTTCCAGTAGCCGAGCTCCACTTTCTCCAAGAGTTGCCCTAGCGTAAAGTCACTATTTTCCACAAATGGATTCAAGAGCTTGGAGAAAAATTGTCTGGAAAAATTGTCACCTCCATTGACCTCAACGCGGCTGAGGTAGATGGGCTGGGATTGCGATTCGTTCAACGCATCTTGCTTGAGAATCTCGCGCTGGAAGTCCTTGGGGCCGGCTACCATTTTCGGATTGGGTCTGATGTAACGGCAGTGAGTAGTATTTCATGATTGGTTTATGTTGCGTGCGCGCCTCATAAGCACATGCATTACATTTCGCAGTCAGTGTAGCAGCTATTGAAGGGTATTTACAGTCTGTCCACGGTGGCCCCATCGTAGGCCAAGTCTAAAAGCTTCCAGGTGCACTTAACGTTGTTTTTCTCAAAGATCGCCAAAACCTTGTCTGCAATAGCGTCAAAGTTTTCCGTCGCCAAGCACAAAATGGTGGGGCCCGCACCAGACAAGCAAATGCCACACAAGCCTGGAGCAGTTTCAGGTGTCACATCGCTCAACACAGACTGAAGTCCAGGAATGAGCTTCGACCGGTAAGGCTGGTGGATCTTGTCCTTCATTGCCTCGTAGATGGTGCTGTGTTTTGGCGGGTCCTGAGTCAACGCGGTCGTCAAAATGGCCAATCTTTGCAAATTGAACACAATGTCTTCTCTTCCGTACAGGTCAGGAAGCACGGCACGAGAGTCGTCGGTCTTGACCTCAAAGTCTGGGATAACCGCCACGCACCGAATCTTGTTGTTCCAGTTGTATTTCATGTAGAGGCCGATGTCCTGTGGAGGCGCATTTCTCTCGTGAAGCTCTCTGGCAGTTGTTGGCTTTGGCAAAATGTGTTCAAGAGGAACCGATTTTGCCAAGGTGTCTTTCTCTGACAACTCGTTGAGGTACGATCCCACAAATCCACCCAACATTGCCGCAGCGATGTTATCCGGGTGTCTTTCTATTAGCAAGCAGTAGTCCAACATACGTTCCTTCGACAAATTCAAGCCGGCGATTTCATTTCCCAACATCACGCCTCCAACAATCGCAGCGCCCGATGATCCGAGTCCTCGGCCGAGTGGAATAGGGTTGAAAACGCTGATGGTGGTTCCCGCAGGGAAGTTTTCCACGCCGTTACAACGCATGACATACAAGGCAGTCTGGGTCACGAGGTTTCTTTCACTCTGGAGCGGCACGCCCGCTTCGCCGTCTCCCCTATACTCAATTTTGGCGTTGTGGGCATCAGAAGAGGTGTCGACGGACGGATCGACCTTGACGGCGATTTCCAAGTTGAGATTCAAGCCGATGCCGAGCACGTCAAAGCCGGGACCGATGTTGGCGCTGGATGCAGGGATCTTGAGCTTGAAGCTGGTCATGGTGCTGGTGCTGGTGCTGGTGGAGTTGCGAGTCAAGTTGGCTCAAGTTAATACTGATACTATGTGTCACATCCGTACCTCTCGAAAATGAGTCGATTTTTCAAGAAACGCATTGCAAACTGGTGAGCCGGCGCGCGCAAGTCATTATCTGATATCTATAACACCTAAACAATACACGTTTCTCTCTTTTCCCAAACAATGTCGGCCGGCTCCATTGGCAACGTCACCATGGACTGGTAGTCGACATCTGGAAGCGTCTTGCCCTCAGGGAAACTCCACTTGATGTTGTACACGTAAGTAGCCAAGATGGTTCCCAACTGAACGTAGGCAAACTGCTCACCGATGCACCGGTGTCTGCCTCCGCCAAACGGCAAGTATGGCGACGATACACCCTTGGTAACCTTACCGAAACCGTAGTCCACCGAGTCCTCCTGGACGTTGGAAGCGTCGGCTTCGGTCCATCTGTCAGGATTGAATTCGTTGTGATTGGGGAACCATTCCTCGCTCATCTGCGCGTATCCGGGGGAAACGAGGACGTAGTGGCCCTTTGGCACAACTAGCTTGGTGTTTGGAACCACCAAGTTGTTCTTGACCTTTCTGAATATAGAGTGCAACGGCATGTGCATACGCAAGGTCTCCTTGATGGTGTTGTTCACGAGCGGCATCTCTTGCAAGTCGTCGTAGGACAAGTCGGAGATCTTCTTGTTTTGCTTGTGCAACACAGAAAGAACTTCGTTATACAACTGCTCCTGGAACTCGGGCTTCTCGGCCAAGTGCAACAAGAACCACGCAGAAGTGGCAGCGGATGTGTGTTGTCCACCCATCAAAACACCGATCAACAAGTTGGCAATCTCCTGGTCGGTCATTTTCACGCCGTCCTTGTAGGTTGAGTTGAGCATGAGAGAGTCGATCAAGTCTCTGTTGCTGACAATGTCACCGCCCTTTCTTCTGTCGTTGATCAAAGACATGTAGGCAGCGGAGATTTTCTGCTGAGCAGCGTCACGTTTCCAGTAAGAGGGCAAAGGCAAATGAGGGAACACAAAGTTCACAGGCGTGAAGCCCTTGTCCAAGTCTGAGTACAATTGTGCAAAAGAGGCGTCGAATCTGGCTCTCATGTCGTCTCCCATGAGCGATCTGGATGCGGTCAAAATAGTCATTTCCGGCTGTGTCTTCATCACATCCGCCACTCCGTTGTTGCGTTCAGTCATGGAGTAGTCAGTGCAAGTCTTAAAGTAGTCGAGAACCTCATCCTGGATCTTTGGAACGTAGGTCCGGAAAGCGTCTCTGGTCAAGGCGGTCTTGGCGAACTTCTTCTGTTCCATCAATCTGTGGTTGGGGCAGTCGTAAATGACACCCTTTCCGAAAACGGGAGTGGTCAAGTGTGCATAGGCGTCCTCCGCGGAAACGTCGGCGAGCTTCGAGTTAAGAACAAACTCGTGGCCCTTGGGACCCAAGTAAACGGTCATGACCTTACCCAACAACATGAACGCAAAAACATCACCATGCTTTTGGCGACACTTCTCGAAAAAATCATATGGTTGCATACCGTAAACAGCAGCGGAACCAAACCATGGAATCCAGTGGAAGACGAGCGGGACGCGGTCTTTTCTCAAGGAGTACAACAACTGCCAGACGATATTGTAGACGATGGGAACAACAACGAACAAGGCGATTTTCGCCCAGGTATCGAGTGCGGCAAAGTGCTCGAACGCGAGCGATGCGTACTCTTGGATGGCCATGACTAAAATCTGGCGGTTGAGAATAAAACGAAGGCGAGCTTATTTAAAAGAGCTTCGAAGCTGGCGCCGGCAGGTTTATAATTGAGTCTGAGGTGGTGCGATTATACGATGGTGTACGGGTGTTTTGTTTTCCGACGCGATGCGACGGGTCACATGATGCCACATCTGGCGAAACAGATGGCGCGTGTTGGTCAAGAACGAAAGTGGGGTGAACCCCGAATTGAGCGAGGGTAAAGGTTTGTCTGTATCTTCTCAGTACCATCGAGAGCATGTTCTTTTACCCTCGTTCATTTTTCTCGGAAAAATACGGCGGAACAAGCGCTACAAGAGCCTAGAAGACCGCAGGGCCCACTGGAGCCGCTCCAGTATGTGCAGACCAGGGTATGCCCTGATTTTCCACCGTGGGGGCGATACATCGTTCGATTCCACCGAAGCCATCTGTAAAAATCACTGCTTCGGTCTAATTTGTATTTCTTTGCATTATTTACCTTCCCTTCCTCATGCAGACTGGTGCAAAAGCCAGCGAGCAAAGCGCCTGTGAGCCACGTGGAAACAGAGCGTCAATGGTTTTCAGCACCTGGCGACTTGCGCATGGCCAAGTCATCATCTAGCACAAATCCGAGCATTTCTGCTCTCTCCACGAGCAGCTGATGTTCCATGTTCAAACGGCTGTTTTTGTTTTCGAGAAACTTGATGTACTCCACGCTCTTGGTGAGAATGGTGCCTTTGTTGAGTTTTTTGGCCGGCTCGAGCCCCTCAAGGTCCACAGACTTGTCGATGGAGTCCGGCGAAATTTCATAGTCGTCGTCGTCGAGCCCGCCGCGGCTGGATAGCACGCGTAACGTGGGCACAGTTGTCTGAAGCTCGGCAAAGCGGTCGTTGATTTTGTTCCGGTACCGCTGCTCGATTATGTTGTGAGAGGATTTTTTTCGCCTTGGATCTTTAAGGTCGGGCGTGGCTTCACCCGCAGGCCCGGTCCGTGGCGGGCTTTGGCCGTCAAAATTGCTGTGTTGTATCGTTTGAGTATTTTGCA
>JAKUBD010000093.1:0-22702 GCA_030563125.1 Metschnikowia laotica
AGGAAGCTCGGTGATAGCGCTGGAGATAGCAGACTTGACGGAACTGACAATCAAGGTCTTCAACTCAGAGTCGGAAGTCAAGATGTCCCAAACGTCACCGATGATACCGGAGCTGCTCAAGGCAGAAATCAACTCACTGAGCAAAGAGTCGGCTCTCTTGGAGAGGGCGACAAGCTGCTCCTCATCCTCAACGAGCTCTCTCTTTTGGTTCAAGCTGGCGATTTCATTGATGATGCTCAAGGCGTTGTCAACGTCGGACTTCTTGACCAAGGAGTTGGTGGAAGCAGAAGCGCCCATTTGGGAGTCAACTGGAGAGGCAGAAACCACAGCAGTGGTGGCCAAGATGGCCAAGAGGGTAGGAGTGGAGAACTTCATGGCTGAGTATGAATGAGAAACCGAAGAGGATAAGCTGATAGAGACCAGAAAAAAGAAAGGGCGCCACCACACATTTTATATACTCGAGAAGGTGGTTGGAGTCGGCATCAAGAACGAAGCTTTGGGGCCACTTTCCCATTATGGAAATTTTGTTCCTGAAGCACATATGAAAAGCTGCGTTCGGGTGCTGTGTGCACGCCAACATTTCTCATCTACCAATTGATTTGCCGAAAGCGGTAAAACCTTCGAGGCTTCATACAGATCTGCAGCAATGCGCGGAGAGGGATGCAAAAATTAGAGAGTGTTTTCCGAGAAGTGACTTTTTGCTGACCTTCAAGACTGGCCAAAGGAAGCAAAACTTCGAGGAGCCCACTCAGCGAGGCCAGCCTCATTCGAGCAAGCAATTTTTTTTTTCTGGAGCTTGCAAAGCGCTGTGCTGCCGCGCGACTGCCCCACACTTGTCTCGGGCCCTAGGGCGTCCAGGTCAAGTTTATGCACCGGATTTATGTATGCCTCGGGCGCACCTAGCGGTTATGGGCCGTGCCTGGCGCCAGGGCCGCGTCCAAATGAGAACTACGCCGGTCAGGACAGGACGAGGTGGCACGAGACAAAAGGAAGGCATGCCGCGTGCAGAAAAAGTCTCCGTCAAACACATCGACAGCGGAGGAAAGTCATGGAGGAGCCCTCGCCGAGTCTCGAGGCTGTTCTTGGTCGGTGCCTGCGTGCTCCCCAATGAGCAGAAGCGCCCCCTCCAGAGCAGGGTCAGAATTTTCTCTAGGCCAAGAGCCCGCGGCCACACGGGCGGCCGCGCCGTGCGGCCGCGAAGTTCTAACCTGTCGGAAATATGGTTAGCAGCGCCCGCCGTTTTTCCCCACATAAGTGCCGAACTGAAGTGCATATGACGCCCCCCAACTGCTGAACCTACGCTGAAGGTGTGGAAGACCGGAAGCGTCGTAAATCAGAGTTACGACAATCGAATTTCCGTTTCAGGCCAACGTGTGTCACATGTTCCCCATTCAACAGCAGAGAAAGTTAGGAGAAAGTAGTGAGGAAGTGTGACTCGGAGGCGCGCCAGGGCGGGTATGGATAACAGTGTGAGAAGAGGGGTAAGACAACGCCGCGATGAAGTAGGAAATATGTGTAAATTAGGCAAGACGGCGCTCACGCACACAGAGTTGAAGTCGCATGGTGAGCGTACGAAAAAAGAGAAGATGGACGAGATGATAGGAACGCAGGATGAGCCAATTGGAACTCGGGGCGGCAGTTTTGAGAAGACGCACACGGAAAAGACAGACTTGAGACAGCGCAAAAAAATAAATTACACACGTGAAGATGGTGAAGCGCCGTGAACAAGGAACTAAAGCAAGACTGGTCTCTGGGTTGGCATCAAACGACTCAGACTCAGAAACTACGAACCGGATGGCGCGAGAGACGGCTTGTAGCACCATCTGCGACTCTCTACGCCTGTGAGTATTTCTGGTGGCACTACGAGCAATGTGAAGCTTTTGTTGCGCAGACGAGCTACGTTATGGCGGAATTTGACAAACAGACCCTGCGGCCCCGGACTCAGAATCTCGATAGCGTATTCTGATGCTGCGCAAGATTGGAGAGCGGCTAAAGAAGACTCGCTGTTTGGCTTTCTCCTCGTGTGCCTCTTTTCTGCCTAGAAAGCTTTCTCCTCGTGTGCCTCTTTTCTGCCTAAAAAGTTTTCCCGGTGTCACCCCCTCGTCTCTACCTGTCTCCGGCAAACTGAGTTAACTCATTGAAGAAAACACAATGGTCACTTTCCTCCATTACTCTAGTCAGTTGGGGTCCGCCGACTATTATCTTCATGGTGATGCGTGGCTATACATGACAATGTGTATCATCACGCTCTGCCGTTGCACTGCTTCATACTCACAACAATTTCAACTTATTTCATTTCAACCACACCTCGTTTTGCATCGAAAGTCATTTCGATGTGACTCCGTGTCGCCATTATCAATTGGAGTCGACAAGTCGGCAAAGTGCATCACGATTTCTGTTTGGCAGACCGAACATTCATCCCCCGATTCACTGCCTGATCACTGCTGACTCATGTGGGCAAAAAATTCACTTCTCCTCGTCAGTCAAGCCATTTTGGTCTCCATGCTTGCCACTTTTTCGGGAGCTCTTCTCCGTCCTCCGCGGCATTCATGATAAGACAGTAAGCGCTGCCGATGGAGGCTACCCTGCGCCGCCTCCAACTTATTAGATCCGGCGAAATCCCGTCTACAATCGGATTTTGAAATCAGGACTTTGCTGCGGCTCCAGGCTTTTTTTTTTTTCGGGAACTAACTCGGCCATTCTGTCTCTTTTCTCTCTAAAATGCTAATGTGCGCGCCATCTTGCCGCTCTCGTCAGCGGCTATTACGCTTTAGCGAGCGATCGGCAAATAGGAGTTTGCATGCGCGCCAAGTCTGATAGACCACGGAAACCACTTTCTATGCAATTCCCACATTTCTCCTGCACCGCATTTTGTCTTGCACTGCTGGTAATGCCGGCCTATCTCAGTTTATTAAATCTGTCTGGGCTCGTTGTCGTTTGCAAACCAGCCCTTGCCGTCCCTAATCACTTTTGGTCCGTTGAAAACTCTCACAATCCACGTCCAACGACACCACCCGCCAATGGTTCGCGGGTCTTTGAATTCCCCACCTCCTCCACAACTTCTCCGGCGTCTCATATCTTCACTGTGTCTCACCCACTCCTTTTTTCCACATTAATTGCTATTTTCTTGACGCGACAGACGCAGCTATGGTTGGTAACGTCTCGGTAATCTGGCGAAGGCACGTTAACTGCATGCGGTGCCAAGTGCGCGTCACCGTTTAGCGAAAACCATAAACCGAAGCCAACTGGCCCTTTCGTCTCCATTTGCTCATGCCGCTTTCCTGTCACGCTTACTCAATCCTAACACCAGCACATCGTTTTCGGCTAAGTATACAATGGCCAACACTTTCAAGCCTTCCACAATGTGCAATTCAACGGCTCCTTCTGGCGGATCTGTCTTGCATTTAGCCTGCGAGACATTGTTCTTTGCATGAGGCGGTTCAAGTGCAGGGCGTGTCTGTTGAAAAAATATTAAGCTCCTTCACATCTTATGTTCTGGCGAAGCATAAAACCCCAACATATCTCCGGCCGGCCCTTCTCTTCTTCCAATATCACATACCTCCAATTGCTATTTGACTATTCCAATACCCCTCATGTTGTTTGCCTTAACTGTTCCGGGCTCTGCGTTCAAGCCCTCCATCAACAAGCCCAGCATTACCTGGAGACTCAAAAAATTCAGCGACCATAACCGCCTGTCCGCCGAATCATCGTGTGCCGCGAGCTACCAGTCGCAAACCTCCATCAACAAATATGCTTAATCCGGGTGCTGGTCCTCCGGCTGTGGCTGTGGCTGCGATACCCCTCTTTCATTCTTAGTACATCAGTCGGCGGTGTGTCTTTTGCTGCCGCTTGTCAGCAACAAAAAGCCTACCACTACAGTGTGCAACGTCCGCGATCTGCCTATTGTCTACAAGTATGCAATGGCAGTTGCCGGCCCTTATATCTTCGGTTTTTCTTAATAAATGCTGCGTTTGGTTAGACAAAAATCTTATCTTCGAGTTCTTGTCATTGGCTTTCATGTCTCGATATGCCTCATGGGCTGCCGACAGACTCCTCCGAGAAAGAAGCGTCCTTTTCGTAATTGCTAGGGTCCCATACTGCGCCTGGTGCTGCTAGATGGCCCGATTCCTCCTGTCTTCTGTCTCTCTCCCACTCCTTCCATCTCTTCATGGTGATGTTGGAAGTGTCGAAAACACCCTCCACGGCACCATGGTCGCCTCCATCACCTCCAGAAACAGTTCTTGTTTCACCCCAACTGAAGTCGTCAAACTTCCAGAAGGCGTAAGTGGGGAGAAGAAGATTCCACACAGGCAATGCCAACATGTAAATGCAGAAGTACATGAGGTATTTGATGGAAGAGACTGTAATAACGATCATCAATGCTGGTAATCCAAAAATGGTGGCCAAAAGTGCCAAAGAAAGGATCGGTGTGGGTTTAGAAACAATGGCAAACACGACAACATAAATGGTGATAACGATGGCCGCTGGCAAGACTAGGGTACCAATCAATTCGACAAAGATGACGAATTGCATAGAAAAGCAGAAAGTACCACACAAGTCGTTGACCAACACTAACTCAAACAAGTTATGCACGGTCGAGTTGATCCAACGACGACGCTGAGACATGAGAACTTTCAATTTGTCTGGCACCACAGTTTTACATGCCGCTTTAGGAACAAAGATCTGTTTTCTTCTTGGGAATGTTTTTAACATCAAGCACGACAAATAACGATCTTCTCCCAATAAAAGCAAGTTCTTTTTATGCAAGGTATCAACAACATTGTCGGAGTATCTCTCAACAATATCTGGGTTAGCCAAAATAGGAACCCAGAAGCCATCTTTTCCTTTTGGTGCCTTGATTCTGAACATCGAAAAACATCCAGGCAAACATGTGACACCTCCAAACACAGACTCAAACGCTTTAGACTGGTGGTGAGAAATGTAGTATTCAAACACCTGAATCGCAGTGACCCAGGATTGAGCCTTGTTGGCGATTTTCGTTTCTCCACACAATCCCATGATTGTAGGATCCTTGATCATTTCGGCACACATATGGGTCAAACAGTCAGGATAGACCAAAGTATCTGCATCAACCATCATCACCATTTCATAGAAATCTGCCATGAGACCCGTAACACGCCAGAATGCTTCTAGCATGGCGAACTCAAGCTCGGTCATTCTTTCATTGAAAGTGATTTTTTGCAAGAAAGACATCAAGATGATTTGAGAATCACGCTTACCTCTATTACCCGGTTTGGCGGTGCCAGCTTCTTCTGGAGTACCACACTTGACGATAGTGACAACAGGGATACGTTGTTGCTTCTCTGGAGGGATGGTGTTGTCGTCGTACTTGTAAAATCCGCAATAAACCTTGGCCATGTTGTTACGCTTGGAACCCAGCGCAACTGCAATGTAGGAAAATGGTTGAGTTTCGTCTTTAGGGATTGAAAAATCTGTCATCAAATCGAGAGCAATCTCAGGAGTGGTCTTATCATTACCGGATCCCTTGATCAAACCATCACAAATCACTAGCATAACTTTGTGGGAGTTTGGATAGTCGGTTGTTGCAATGGAGTCCATAGTGGTACGTAATCCGTCCATGTCCTCCGAATATGCAGTAATCAAACAAAGGGTGTGAGCTAAAGGATAGCCAAAAGGCTGGAAGTCCACAGGAGGTTGAGGGACAACGTCTGGGTGTATGATCTCGCCTCCTAAGCCTTCAACCTGATTCTCCTCGTATGATTCGAAAGGATAAACCGAAGCTGGCCTATTCAAAAGATCAATAGAGGAGTTTCTGTCGCTGAAGATCATGGATCTCGACGTGACATTTCTTCTTTTCTTGGCCTTTTTGCCTGCGAGGGCAGCTTGGGTGGTCATTGTTGTGTACTTGAAAATGTCACCGTCTTTCATTTTCTCCTCAGGCTCAAACTCTGCCATGTCACCAGAGAATCCCAAAGACTGACTTGCGTTTTTGTGTTTGAAAAACACACTTTGTCTGTTCGTCTTCTGTGACTTGTAATCTGCTCTATTCTTAGGTGGAATGGAATGAATAGGAGCTTCAACAGTGGGATCATCAACCCAGTTTTCGATTTCCCGCTCACGTGCTGCCATGGCCTTGCCGTCCATTTTATTGGAACCCTGTTTGGTCGCAATGAACCATCTGAAATAACAGGCCATCAAAAATCTGACAACGACCACGGACAAGATGAAAATTAAAGAAATCACCAAAACAACTTGAGAAGCAATACATCCAACGGTGTCTGAGTCAATCACACCCACCTTGATGATCTCAGACAAACATCTGGCGGCTTGACGGTCAGAGGTACTGGACAAGATTGTGGAGATATCATGTCCGTAGAAGCTGCTGTCTTCTCTCAATCTATCAAACAAATCTGGGTATGTGACATCTTCACTCAGTATCCAGTCTAGCAATTCGAGATCGAGAACCAATCCAGAGTAGACGACCAAATTTCTCGAACTATTCTTGATGTCATTCCAAGTAAAAAAGACGTCGCCGCTGACGTCCAACGAATAGTAAGCTTCTCTAGCATCTGTGGAGGTATGACAAGCCCAACCGTCATAATACACCTTGGTGTCATTGACGGAGGTAGCGCCGTATTGAGAGAAAAGGCGGCAGGGCATGTACCAAGCAAGTTCATTACCGTCGGTTGGAATGGAACAATTGTCTCTTGGCACAATCAAGTCTTTGCAATTTCCGTTGACATTTTGGAAAAGAAACGAAGCGTCCATTCCACCTGCGTTGACAGGTGGGTAAAGGATATTGGAACCACCAGGAATACCAGCGGCCAGAGGATGAGTGGAGCTGCTCAAGTCGTAAGTCTTTCCATTGATGATAAGCAAACTGGAGAGCACTTCACCGTTTCTGTACTTGGTTGGAGGAACAGGACACACGGTTCTGGTGAAACCGAATGTGATATAGGCCACAATAGCAGCGACGTATAAGATGCAACTGATCAAACCCATCTTCTCTCTCCATGCAAATTGTCTGGACTTTCCTTTGATGCCAAAAAGCGTTAAAAGCGGGCCTGGTGCCCAGAAAGTCACCACATAGCAGTACACTTTCCAGAAATAAATATCGCTCTGCTTCTTCCCTGACGTGGGGGCAGCGGCCGGTTTGCCCTTAGCGTTGGCGGGCACCTTGCTCAGAGGGAGCTCATCGTTTAATCCAAACACTTCTGTGCCCTGGTTTGGTGAGCCGCCGATTTCCATGAGTGGGATGCCCTCCTCATTGCCCGCGGACTTGTAAGTCTCCGTCTCGTAGTCCTGTTCTTTGCTCAAGACGGGATCGAGACCGATTGACGACGGCTGGATACGCAAATGATCTGACTCTTGTGAAGCGACCTGGGCATAGTGGTAGTGGGGGTGGTTGGGATCTAGACGCTGTCTCTCTGGGCGAACAAGCGATCTCTTTCTGCCCACTTCCGAGCTCTCAGGATCAAACTCCTGATACCGGTGGGAGCTGCTGGACTTTCTTAAACCTGACATGGGATGGATGGAATGTTTTCGTGTGACTATTGGATGAAAGAGGGGCTGTTGGTCTTTAGCTGCCTGGGGCTTGGTGAGGTTTTGCGGAGCCACAAATCAGCCTCGAAGATTTCACAATCGAACTTTGCGGCGTTCGATGCTGTTGGGGCGTACGCGGGTTGTGTATCCGACCGGCCTTACCTTATTCTTTGGAGGTAAGTCAGGAGGGTTGAATTTGCGCTGAAAGGTGGTCGGTGGTGCCAGAGTAGTATGCGAAAAAAAAAAGGTAAACAGGGCAGAAATATTCGATCTGGATCGTTCTGGTACATGTGGCGCGGATCGCGAGCTGTGCTGATGAGCCACCTTTGTTTCTGCGCAAATTGGAACTTGATTATACTCTTTTGCTACCTGACATCGCCTGTGGTTGTTAGCGAGTGACAAGTCTACAGCCGCTTGCCGAATACATAAGTTTGCAGTTTTTCACTACCTTCGCCATTTTTGATGAAGCTAGCGATTCCACTGCTTCGTGCAGGAGGACGCCCTGTGCTGAAACAGGCAAATTCTACTTTCCGATAGTGTGCAGTGCGTATCAACGAACAATCTCTTCGGTACCGCCCGCGCTATTTTTAGCGCTTGCGGAAAGACGAGTCTTTCATACCAATTTGGTCGTCAAGAGTGCTTGTACATAAGTTTCCATGCCATCGACTTTGCCTGTGAAACCAACGCACTGGGACACAAGACACAATATCTTTTCCTTCTGTTGCTCGTTCAAGTGTAGCTTGCCGTCCGTGAGCCCGCGCATCACTGTCGTCACCTCTTTTTCTTGAATCTGCAATAACGGCTTTCTGCCGGTGATTCTCAGATCTGCGATGAACCTGCGGAGCGTAAACGCAATACGGACGCTGAGAAGCGCCCGCGCGTACTCTCCATTTTCGCCGTCGAGAGAAGCTAAGCGGAAGAGTTCTTCGAGACACTTAGATTTCATCAAGTAGTGAGGCTCTGGCTTCATTGGTTCTGTAGAACCAAAACTAGCCTCAAACCTAAACTCCGCGAACGCTTTCAATTGCCCCAAAGCATTATTTTCTTGCAAAATACTTTGTTCAATATCCAGCGCCTTGTAGACGAAAGAGTTCATGAATGTGTTCTTGATAAATGCTTGAACGATTTCGGCTTGTCCATGTTTAAAAAATGCAGCTGAGGCTTCCTTAGAGAGCGCCTCGTATTGTTGGACGTTCAAGACTTCATCTCGTTGGCCAACAAAGTGAGACGAGAGACAATCCAAGTAGACCTTCCAGAAATCTTGATCTTTTTCAACAGCGGAAAGGTGCTTCTGAATGATTTCTAAAAGCAAATCATTCATGACTTTATTTGCCTGTGCCCAAAGGACGTCCGTGTTTGGTTCTTGTTCCCGTTTTGCGTCGTTTTTGACTAAATTTAACATACTTTTGCTCAATTTTTGCAATCTGTTGTCTTTGAGGAATGTAGTGAGATCTTCAAACTGTTGCAAACGAGGCCAGATTTGTTCAAACGCATATTTGCTCACAGCCAAGAATGTGGGAATTTTCAATTTACCCTCAAACTTGCTTCTCAACTTCGCCTCGATCCTGTTTCGAACCTCAAATGGATATGTTGTAATCTGAGCCAACTGCAATACAACGGCGACAGAAATCTCATCGCGAGCGTTGACAGAATTGATCAATCGCAAGTTATCAACAACAGACTTTTGTAATGTCGTTGATTGTGTTTCGTCGCCTCGGCCTGGCTTCAATACTGGATACTTTGCACACTTGTTCAAGCAATGAATCACATCATCTGCCTCCTGGTGCGAAAAGTCGTCTCGCATCATGGGTAATAAGTATTTAAGAGAATCACAATATAGTGCCAATGACTCTTGATATTCAGGCTTCACAAAATCATAGTCGATCGGTACCTCGACCCAAAATTTGAAAAGCATTCTCTTAATATCAGATGGCAAGTTTTCTGTCTTGAACAATGACATCAACAAATCCTGAAATGATTGGAAAATCTTGAAATTCATGTCGTTCCAACGCAACAAGAGCATCGATGACATAACCTGCATCAATTTCTCCCAATGAATGATTGATACGCTTCCATCGTCATCAAAATTTGTCATAAACTTGGTGTAAATTGATACAAATCCCGAAAGTGTCAATATCAAGCTTTCCATCATTTCCTTTTGTTTGAGATTCGGGGCTTTTTTCTCAATTAATTCCAAAAGCAGCATTTCAGGAAACACAATTTCAAATATACAATCCCAAGATTGCAATTGCTTGCCCCTGGAATCGAGTATTTGGAACAAAGTTTGAATGGCGCCCTCTCTGACCTGGTTTCTTTTGTCCTTAGACAAATTGGCTATGCGAGCCAAAAGATAGACTTGCAAGTTGAAAAATGAAGTCTCATCAAAATCTGGTGACTCTAACATTGAGATCAAATGGTTCAAAGTCTTTGGGCTGGCGAAAGACGTGTTCAGAGGTTGAATTTTTGAGCTTATTGAATCACTAATCAACCAAAACTGGCTGACGGAACTGAATGAAATATTCAAGTCGTAGTTTTGTGTGCAGAAATTCATGAGCGTGTCGATCAAGGCTTTGAGCTCGTGAGATGGCAATACCGAAAGAAATTCGTCAAGGATCAATTTAAGCGTTTCAAACGATGTTGCGACCAACATTTGACTCTTGGAAGCAAGCTTGTCGTCCTTCGAGATCTCTTCATCACAATATTTGAACGCCGTATTGAGAATATCAAAAACTAGCTTCCAGCTATCCTTGAAGTATTTGTCATAGTCGTCAATTAGATGTCGGAGAGAAGAGAGCACAGTTAAATGCATGTCCGTCTCGCAGTTGAGAACAAAAATTTCGTCCGGTCTGCCCAACTTGAAGAGCCCATGAAGAAAGAAAAGCATGGCGTTCAAAGACCATTGAGCCACTATCTCCGGATTATCTCCCGATTTGAATCCCTTGACCGTTGAGCTTACGACAATTTCATTGAAACACTCAACGATGTAGGCTCTGGTAGCTGTGGGGATTTTCCGGTCATACATGTAAGTTTCGAAGAAACTCCTAGTCTTGGCCCATACATTGTCATCTTGTGAATATAGGAGCTGAAATCTAGCAATTGAGATCTCTTTTATCATATCTAGGAGGAATACCTTATTGACCGCGCAGATCTTAAGGGAATCCTCTTCATTCGATTCTTTCATTTCAAATAAAGATATGAGGACGGACAAAACGTCCATATAAGAATCTGGATTGTAGTGAGCAATGGCCTCAATAAGCTTTTCTTGAGACTTATCCACGATGGATAAGTCTTGAGTGCTTAAACTCAGACTATTTGTGGCTTTGTTATCCTTGCTAGCGGCGGAAAAATTGATTTTGTCCGGGCCGTGGATGATAAAGTCTACCCATTGGAATGTGATCCAAATCATCAGCCATGAGTCTTTGAGTGATGTACCGAGTGAGGCTGCCAAATTGGATAACGCACGGAGACAAATAACTTGCCGAGCATTGAGATCCTTCGACTGCATTTCTGACACCGCTTGTGAAGCGCTTTTATCGCCTGCTTTCGAATCTGAGGCATGGGAGTTTGTAATGGTGGAACTGATGGTTTCTACCAAAGATTCACCGAGTGTCATTAAATTTGCACTAGTAGCATTCTCTTCGGCAGCTTTCTCTGGAGCAGTCCGGATAATGCATGCGGACAAAAGTTGTAAAAGCTCATCACGGTAGTCCACAAGTTTCAAAAGCCCAAGCGAATGAGTGTATTTTTGTATCGTTCTTATAGTTCTGTGAAACATTTCGGACTCCATGCTGCAAAATATGAAGCTTTTCAAAAGGTGTTTCAAGTGATTGAAGATTGTGCGGTTGAGCGCGGTGATAAAGTCTAAATCGTTCTCCAATGCAGAAGCATCTTCGTCGGATAGTCTCATGACGAAATCCGAAACGCCATCAGCAAGCAACATTGTTGCTCTCCAAATCAAAAATGGGATATATAAGTCATTGATATCCTTGGGTGCTTCTGTTTTCTCTAATTGATCCATCAAGGGCACTTTCAAGCTGGACTTATTTCTTGATAAGTACAATGGGGACTCGGTTTCCTTGGGTATTATGATGTAGTGATTTTCGAACAAATTGCTATGCTCGTTGGTAAGGTAGTTGCTTATCACCATAAGGATTTCCAGCAACACGTTTTTCTTCTTTTTGTCGTAATCAAAAATCTTGAAGAGGTTATGAACGGTCTTGAAGTCCGCGAAGATAGATTTATACATCTCCACGACAAGAATCTTTTCCCACATGGGAAACATAGAAGGAGATTCCTGCAAAGCACCATCGGATAAAGCACCCATCTCGTTTGAGGCAGAAGTCTCGAGTAAAATATGATTCGCGTAAGAGAGCATGAGCTCGATTTCGACCGTGAGTACATCCACCTGCGAAGCCACTAGCAAGGACGTAATTCTCAATGCCCTGACGGTCAAAGGAAACAGACTAGACATAGAGTTGAGAACAGTGAGAATAGCAGGAACCGTCTTGTACTTCACCAAAGCACAGAGCTCTGGGTGCTGCTGTAACATCAGCCTGTCGAGACTTAGCACATTCTCAATGATCTCCAAAGCTGACTCTATTTTTAAATTCAGGATGTCCCTATCAAAAGTTGTGAGCTTGCCATTAGAAATAATTGCAGTCAAATCGTGAAAAACACCGTAGCATAACAGCTCTGAACTAGACAAGCAGAAGGTAAGAGCCTCTTCCTTTGGCACACCTGTGTCCAATGTAAATGTATGTTTCTCTTCCAGGGAGTCTGATCCTTCTTGAAGTTTCAAGTGCTCGAATAACGAACCGATCACCTGCTGTAAGGTGGCCGAGGCTGTTTTGGATACCGCAGTGTTCGAGGAAAGCACAAGTCTGCAGCAAACAGCCATGAGTGAAAGTGAAGAATCCCTGTCGAGGTAGTAGCTCAGCATCAATGGCAGACAAATCTGGAGAATTTTCAATTGAACGTCCATAGGAAACGCGTGCGGATCGATATTATGGATTCTAGCGGCGATGTGTTGGCAAGCTTCATCGGAGAGAGAGGAGGAGGAGGCGAGAAAGAGGAGCGCCAGAAGGGCTGACGAGATTAACTTGATGTTTGACGTTTCCAATGCCTGGAGAAATGGAATGGTGAAGGTCGCCTGGAGGTGGGCCGACTCGCTGACTTGTTTCGAGGAAGACGACAGATTTGCTTCCGCCTGCGCAGCAGAAATCAGCCGACGGACCTCGGCATTTTTGGACTTCAGCTCGCTTGCCAAGCTGGCAAGAAACGGGCCGATTTGTTGTATCGTGGCCATGGTGACTCTTGTTCTATTCTGCGACCTGTAGGCGTCGCATTACGTATATGTCTGGCCACGTGACTGACGTGTGTTGGTGTATCATTCGGTTGACGTTGGCGCCGTATAGCGCTGGCATGGGGTGTGTACTCCACATTCTGTTGAAGTAGAAGGGATTTTTTACCGATATCTACCCCAAACTGTTAATCTTGTTTGTTTTTAAATTCGGCTGGGTGACTTGTCTGTGTTGGGTTCTGCGTCTCGCAGAACGTGAGAGTTCTGCCACACCACTTGCAGAACGCGATGAATTTCATTTCGATTTTACTTTAGGTGCTACTTAAAAATCACCGCTTGAAGAAAAAAGTACCATAAGAGCTTATGCAGATGAGAAAGTGTGATTCCCGCTCTTGAGGGTTTTTTTCTTTTAGAAAATTACAGTTGTGGCCTACTGCTGCCCATTTTAGTATTTGAGAAAAGGCCGGCTGTGCACTCAACAAGAGATAAACTCTTGACTATACTAAACATTTGGCGGATAAACGAAGCAGTTGTATCACAAGCTTAGAGAGAAAACAAAAACAAAAGTTTACAAGAAAAACAGAAGAAGATCCAGAATATGAAGGTGATTGGGTGTCGGAAAAGCTCAGCCCATGAACTGCGTATCAACGCATTAATCAACTGAGCGGCTCACGCGGCGCGGTCAAAATCACATGCATTTCACCCAACGATGCGGATCCTCAAATGACTATATAAAGTGTGCAGTTGACACCTGATCCAATGAAAATTCCTTTTTCAATCTCCAAAACTCTCTTTTGATTAGGGATTAGCTAAAGGAATTGCTCAATTCATCTTGCAATTGTACCTCTGGAGCTTTTTGCCTCTCAATTGCTGTCCTGTGTTCCTTCCAAATCGAAATCCGGGGAAGCACCATCTGAACCGGACCGCACCTAAAGTTCATTTTCCAGTAGGTTAGCCCTCCATTCTGCTCAACTTCAGAGAGCCTTAACCGAACACTCAAAGCCACTTTGATGCTCACAGTAACCGTCCGCTCAATATAGATCCGACTCACAATCAAACATTCGTTTCATCATGCCGCCGCACAAGGGAATCACTTTCAAGGGCGAGCTATTCACCGTCCCCGAGACTCACGACATGGTCAAAACACTTTTCGATCCAACGGTCCGCAAATCCCTGTTCGAAATTATTATCGTTGGCCTTTTGGCAGCGAATACATTGGTCTTTTGGCTAGCACCAGACTGGGACACGAGAGTCCAGATTTTCGTTGGAATGTACATATTCTGGCGTCTTTGCTACAACTTCGGAATCGGATTTCTTTTAAACCAGCAATCCAAAGAATTTGGCTTGGTGGAGTATAGCAAGCGCCAGGGCTTGTTTTCCAAGTCATCCAAGTCGTTGGTATCCAAGGTCGTGCAGGCTGAGGTGAAAAGCCAGATGGGTTCCGAATATGACTTCCTGGCCTATCCAGTAGACTTTAACACGTGGCTCATTTTCAGGAAGGTCGTGGACTTGATCTTGATGCAAGATTTTACCACTTTCGTTTGTGTCTTCATTTCATGTTGTATGCAACGGGATAACCAGTTTATCCACGGTCAACCCGCCTGGCTCGTTAATCTTAGATTGGTGGTAGGTGTCTCTTTGATCGTTTTCAATTTTTGGGTGAAGGTCAATGCACATAACACTATCAAAGATTATGCGTGGTACTGGGGTGACTTTTTCTTCAGACAAATCAACAATGAAGATTTGATTTTTGACGGTGTTTTTGAGATGTTTCCACATCCCATGTACTCTGTGGGCTATGTGGGTTACTATGGTTTTGCCTTGATTGCGAAATCATACACGGTTTTGATTATAGCAATTTTTGGCCATTTCTTGCAGATGGTATTTTTGCATTACATCGAGAACCCTCACATCGACAAAATCTACGGACCCTCTCCAAATGAGTCTAGTATGAGCAAGTTGATCAAGCTCAAAGACTTGACCCATTTCGAGAATTCGAAGCCATTAGTGGGTTTGGCTAATTTTAACTTTTTGAGAGCAAGTGATTTTATCAATTTGATAAATGTCATCACTTACGCTGCGCTTATTCCAGTGTTGAGCTCTTGTTCCATCTTGAATGCTGTGTCTGTCAATAAGGTTTTGTTTTATTTGGCTGTTACCATCAAATCTTTGGAGTGTATATCCATCAACGTGGTCTTGGTGCTACAAAGTCAGTTGAAGCTTTTCAGCAAATACTACTTGGCCAAAAATATTCCCGTGGAGAAGTCGCTCAATAATTTTGCCATCCTCTATAATTCATTGATCAATTTGACCTATGCCTCCTTTTTCGGCATGAATCTTTTCAAGCTTTTGAACTGGTCTCTGTTCGCAGGTGCATTTGCAGTTGAATATTTCTACTTAAGAATCTTCCTTGGTTTTGTATTAATTATTACGCAAGTGTGGATCAACTACGCTATTGTGGATCTGATTGGTTACTTTGGATGGTTTTATGGTGACTTTTTCGTTTCAAAGTCGTCTTTGATACCACAAAGAACCCAATTGACCAAGGCTGGTGTATACCGCTACTTGAATAACCCAGAGCAGATTTTCGGCGTCTGTGGTGTGATGGGTATAACCTTGATGATTCCAACTTATGAAAACATATTCATGTGTGTATTGTGGGTCCTCAACAACTTTTTCAGAATCAATTTCATTGAGAAGAGTCACATGATCAAGGTCTATGGAGAAAATGAAGTTTTGAAAGACTCGGGTGTTACAAAGACCGTCAAAAAACATCTTTTGCCGGAAACAATTCTGAAGAAACTTTCAAGTGAAGCACCCAAGACCCAAAAGAAGAGAAGAGCTGGATCGATGTTTATGGACTCCATCGACACACTCATCAAGGAGCTTGGAAGTCAGCAGCCTCATGCAAACGGAGCAATATCGAAGATTGGTATGGCCGAAATGTCTCAAAACAAGCATTTTGCAGAGAGCGACTACAACCTTTCGATTACATCTCTTCATAATCCAAAAGATCCTATCCCGTTTGCTTATGTTGGAGAAGCGATTAAGGTCAAATATTCGGCACCTTCAAACCAGACATCCAAAAATTGGATAGGTCTCTATAAGATTACACAGTCCTCGTACTCTCGCTACAAGACCTTGATTTCTTCACGCAATCGTTGGCACTGGGCCTCCAGCGAGAACGAGGGAGAGGTAATTTTCAAAGATGAGGCTTTGTTTTGGGACGAGGGCATCTACGAATTCCGTTATCACATTGATGGAAGACACGATGTTGCCTACATAAGTCAGCCCTTCGAGATAAGATTTGCGCATATTGAAGTCCCCATCGAAAAGGAAGATGCAGCCGAGTTGGCCGAGGAATTACGAGTTGCCATTTTTGCGAATATTGGAGACGGATTAAAGGACATTAAGTCCCCGATCTACCCCTTGGTCTCGTCCACGCAAGATGCATTGGAGACATACGCACGGATCTCACGCATGATCAACAAGTCGACAGGATTGAACGTGCACAAGAGATTTTTGATCTACAACGACAACGATTCCAACAACACATTCACCGTCGAGGACTTAGCACGCAAGCTTATTTTGATTCAGAACGCATTGGGCGAGCTTGTGTCAGATGAAGAGTTCTTGGCAAAAAAATATCAGTAAATAGATGCTAGGATATTACATTAAATACGAATAGTGAAGCGTTACTGAGCCGCCTGGCCGGAGGCCACATCCAACAAGTAAGCATTGAAGTTTTTGCGCACTAGGTCAGACATCTCCTGGCAGCCCTCGAGAGACTGGGTCAAAGATTCGACAGAGGCTTCTTTGTCATCATTGCCTTGAACCAAAAGGGCCACGACCTCGTTGTTCTGTAAGGCCATGAAACTGGCAGCACATTCGGAGCCAGCCGAAAGGTCATTCTCGGCAGATATTTGGGCGTCGAGTGCAACGGTGGCGCCGTTGTTCTTCACATGGCCACTGGTCACCATGTCACGGACTTCGATGCCCGAATCCACGAGCGCCATGGACATGCAGTTGACGATCCACGACATCAAGTTGAGCATGGTGGATGTGGTGGCGTTGAAGGAAATGACGTTGACAAACACATCTATGGCCGACTTCGGATATTTTTCCAAGAGAATCGCAGGAAGAAACGCCGTTTCGATGTACGTGCTGATGCGTTGCTCGATGGATGTGAGGGATGAGCGGCCGTTGGTGTTGGAGGCCGAAGCTCCGTTGAAAACCACCTCGTTGGGCTGCGTGACGTAAGGGAGGAACTTCGCCTCCACGGATAATGAGGCACTGTCCACAAACAGCCCTCTGATCGGCCGGGGTCCGAAAATCGAAACCTCGACGATGGTGTCGCCCACCTCCAAGTACGCCAGGCCGTTTGCATTTTGCGTGAGGCCTGTTTTGATGTAGAACGGCCTAACCGTCAGGTTGGTTTCTGCGTGTGCCGACAGTGGTGGGAAAACCGGTCTGACAGCATCTGCAGGCCCCAAGATTCGCCTTCTGTCGGTGTTCATGGTGTGGCTGATTGCTAAAGGTCAAAAGTTTGAACTGAGATGGAGCTGGAGAGAGATGCGCAAGTGGTCACGTGCGCACACCGCCCACGCTTCGGCCTTCATGGTGTGATGTCACCGAGTTTGAGGGACCAGTTGAAGGGCCAGCCAAGTCACTACTCCCATATGGAATCTGCCTGAATTGCAAATTCTTTGATCTCACCATGCTCTACCATATTGACTCCTCCGCTGGGACTCCACGGGCCATTCATAGTCTTTTCGCATGGCTTCTGGCCCGTCAGCCAGCGCAGCTGCAACATGTGATCTACATCAACAACACCGGCCCTGGCGAGCTCCAGCGGGCTGTGCGGGAGAGTACAGAATCATGGATTTCCAGCGAGAACAATATGAGAAACTTTGAGTACGAGCGGGCTGCAAATGTTCTAGTGGTTCTTGAAAAGATCTCGAGTGCCGCCTGCGCCTTGGTGGTGATTGAGCTGCTAGACAGCATTCTACGCGAACAGCAACTTGTGGATCGTACCCTTCAGCGCAAGACGCTCTGCGACATCTTGAATGCGCCAGTGGACATTGTGCTCATTGACTCGTGGCTGTACATCGACCGCTTCTACGCCCGCCAGCGAATCGCCCGCCTCAAAGGCCACACACACACGTGACTGATCATGTGACTTACAATATTGCCACGCGTGCACATAGGCGCCCGTTAGTCCCCGTCGGTGTTCGTAAGACGTTTCGTTCTCCCGATTTTCATGCAGGACAACCCCACATCAGACTGCAGGCAATTGTGGGGGGTGCAACCTAAGCGTAATCAGAGCCGCGTCCACCTCAAATAAAGATCTGCCCGCTGCAGACTTTTCACCCCAACAATGTCTCTTTATCTGCTCTCTCCGTGTTCATCTGGCGCAACCTACGCAGAGTCAAGCTCCTTGTTCGCCCGCCCGGCCTCGCGGGCTGCCTCCATCGTGGTCAACATGCCCAACTTGGTGGACCGCCGTGTGATTTTGATTTCTGATATCCACGACTTTGTGCTCGAGCACACCAACGAAGACGTCACACCCACCATCATTCATTTGCTCATATACCTTTTTGCACACCCTACAGACGAAGACGTTACTTCAATCAATAATCTCCGGCTTCTCCACAAGGGCAGACTCTACTCGATCCTTCGCGATTACGAGCTACAGACGCCCATGCCTACCCTCGAGGAATCCGCTCAACTGTTCCCTACTTTCCAGCTTACTACCAACTTCATTCTTTCCTGCCCACCTGTCAAGCTTCTGGTTCGGCAAATGCTTGTGAAGTCTCTCACGCCTTTGTCTTCAGACAACGCCTCGGTCACCTACGCAGAGGCCATGGCAAAGCTAATGAGGAGCTCCACAAGAAAGAGGTCGGTCACCTCCACTTTCTCAACCAGCGCTCCTTTCCGCTCAAATCTGAACAGCTCTGCGACCGACGTGGAAGACACCGAGGTCTCGCAGCCCAAATTTAAAAGCAAGCTAAAACGTTCTTTCAAGTCGATGTTTCACCGTTCCCCGAAGGTGTACACAGACAACCAATTTATTTGTCTATAAGATAATGCTCCGGTCATTCATAATAATCCAACATAATTAGACATATCCTGCGAGCAACTGGCGCAATAATTCTTCAACGCCTCGTATGAATGACGTAGTTCATCGGACACAAGAGAGTCTTCGTTGTCACTCATCAGAGTTCTTACGAGCTGGCACATCTCTAATTCATCGTGCAACCATCTTAACCATTCGTTGCTCACGCTTTCTCTTTCATACTCATTGAGCATCGTCAATTTCACAAGAAGGTCATTGCGCTTCCCGGCAATATTGTCCAAAGTTCTCACTAATTCGCGGTGATACTCTGAATCGCCATAGTCAGAATTTTGTAAGCTGAACAAATCCCTCATGTCGGGATTCAAAGATACAGAATTCAGACGGAACTTTTGGAAGCAGCTGGAGTTCTGCGTGCTTTCATATTTCTGATTGATGAAAGACAGCAAATCTGCCAACGACACTGATCTGCGCAAATGCGTGGTCTGTTCCTCTAAAATCTCTTTCATAATCTGTCCACTTCGCCTGGCCTGCCAGTATTCTTTGGAGACCAATCCTCCTAAGTAAATGTTCGAAATAGAGAGAGCGATGATAATTGAAACAAAAATTCTGCTCAGCAGAATCTTTGTTATTATATGCTTTGCCACATTCAACAAGAAGAACGAGCAAACGATAATCAATCTGGTGACGTGGGCCAACATGATGCGGAAGCTCAAAGCGATGAAAGAAAAATAGGTTGTGACGAATGGAGGAACATCTTCGACAGAATATGTTTCATCCTTTATGCGTATCTTGCCGTAAAAGTAGCCCGCTTTCAAGATCTTTCCCCTGGAACCTATGAGTCTGGAGGCATTGTCGAATTCGTGGCGTGCTTTGTTAATGTAATTCTGGTTGAATAAGCCACAAATTTGCCATATAAAAGATTTGAGAAAACAGTCACCGTCGATGTTGATCCTAAAAAAGAAACGAATGTTGGACCTCTCGCCTTCGATTTTACTCACCGTAATCCGTCTAACAAATTGAAGGGTCGGACCGTACTTGAACTTGAAGGCATTCTTCACAGACTTGATGCTGTAAAACTCATTCTGAACACAATATTCTATTTCATGTGTCATTTTGTTGCGCATCGTCTCACCTCGTGCTAGGGAGCTTATAACTATATTCTCCTTATGCAAACGCGAACCCTTTTTAGTCCAGGGATTTTTGTCACAGTGGCTCGTTTCCCAAATGGTCAAGGTTTTGTCGAGAACTTTTGACTCCGAGCCGCATAAGACATGATATACAGCTTGAGGTGGTAAATTTACGTCAAAGTGGCTCACCATGGGAAGTTCCTCATCAAACTTCAAATCTCGGAGATTATCTTGCAGAGGCATCGCTTGCTCTTTGACAAATTCGTAACCGGCTGGAATGTCGCTTTTGGTATTTGTTCCACTTTGGATCGCCTTTTCTAGTTGTCTTTGTTTCTTGTGCTCCTCCTCAATTGATATTAAAGCCTTAATGAGCTCGACGGTACCTTGAGGAGACAGGGCAGCAATATTTTTGAACAAATGATTCAATTTCTTCTCAATAAGAGTGCCATCGTCAAGATATAATTTGAGAAGGAGTTTTCCTTTGATCAATGTTAACCGCAAGTCATCGCTATTGAGACCATCCCGAGCATCTGCCTCGACAAATTGATTTAGTGGTATTTTTGCCATGGAGCACAAGCCCATTGACAGGACGTACGAGTAGACGTTTTTTTGAGTGAAAAAATAAATCGCCTTGAGCTCTTGACTCGGATTTGGACAAAAAAGACAATTGAAAGAAAGCACGCAACATTCAGTAGGCTCCATTTTTGTTCTGAAGAGTGCACGAAGTTGGAGATCTCTCGCGAGCCACATTCGAGGATAGTTTCTGGGATACATGTTACCATTGCCGAGTCGCTTTGTGAATTCCTCTTCATCAATTTGTTCTTCAAAACAAAATTCCAGGCCATATTCATGAAGATTCAATAGACCCCAGTTCACGGTACCAGAGATATTAGCATCTATTATGAATGAATTTCCACTTGGGGCTATTAAACTGGTTCCTATCAAAGCTGCTTTGGAAGTCTCTGTTGGGAACAGAAGGTTTATTTTACCAATGTCTTCCAAGAATCTTTCGGAGTGAAGAAAATCATTCTTCTCAACATGAAGAGAAAGTTTAGGGCACGCTATGATATTCCCTTGGGAGTCTCTGCATTTTGAGCTTGTCATATCACGATCCATAGCTGTGTCAACCGAAGAGCGGAATTCACTCATACTGGGCGGGTGGCGACTGCTAGCAACAGGCAATAACAGGTGCATCTCATCTTTTGTGTCTGCTACGCGAGAGGCTGCGTTTTTGAAGACTTTGTACCAGGACTTTAGATCGTCTAGTGTCTCTGCCTGAAGAGTAAGTGTTGTATCGGAGGTTTTGACCTCGAAGCAAAAATGTCTTTTTTCGTTTGGCTCATAGCGAACGTGACAAAGGAGAACACCAATTTTGTCTGTTTCTTGAACAAATTTTTGACTCGGACTAAGGACTAAAAGTCCGAAAACACCATTTTTGATATATGCCCACCGTTTCTCCCAAACAAATTTGGATGGCTTCACGACCCAAGTCTTCACAGAAACATAGCCGTATTTCTCAACCCCCTGCTCTTTTGAGTCATCGAGCAACTTGTTATTGATTTGTTCGGGCTTGTAGTCGATAAGATTTTCGGAGGGATCTAGCACCAAGATGGCCTCTCGCTCGATTATTTTCCTGGCCTCAAACATTTTGTTTTTCAACTGCTCCGCCGTTTTCTCGTAGGAATCGGACCAGCTTCGGATTCTTCTGATAGATGTCCATACTTCGGACAATTTATCGTTACTTGAGCGATCTTTCTCAATGATTTCCATTTTAGACTTCCAGAGATTGTAGTTCGAGTCCACTAGTGTCTTGTTGATAAAACGGTTAAGCATCTGTAGCTCGCAAGCGATATCGAGACAAGCCTTCAAGTATTCTTTTCGAACAGAGGCGAGGTGAAGCGAGTCTTCGAGAAGCAGGTCTCCGTTCCTGCTCTTGGGCACCGACATGCGAATTTGGTAAAACAAGTCATACTTTCCCTGGATTTCTTCGAAGGACAGCCGCATTTGACGGTACTTATCGAGCTTCTTTACCAACTCTATACGGTAGGTCTCGAAGCGAAACAGGTCGACTTGAAACATGCTGAGAGCGGTCTTCCAGAGCTGACGGAGGCCCTTTTGGGACTGGGAAATTGCCGTGATGGCATACTCCTGGTCAAGTATACTATCGTGGACGAAAGAGGGCACCAAATTATCCAACATGGGGACGATGGAACTGAATTCCTGCAACTTCTGAGGCACTTTAGCAACCAGTGAGCTCATGGCACCGTACCAATCTTCGATTTGTGTCAATTGGAAGTCACAATGGTTGACGTAGGCTCGGAACGATGGCGTGTCTAGCGCCGCCTCCTTCAACGAGACTGCCGCCATGTTGAATGACCTGTCCAAAATGGCAATGTTGAGCTCTGGGCCACTCTGGGCAGCTGATTCCAGGCCGGAAGTCTGCACGGCCGGTCCTGGTGGAATCGGGTCCATGGTGTGATTTTCGGTAATGAAGATTGCCGAGGCCGGAAGCGGGGTTCTACCGGATATGTGGTTAGCAAAGTATGGAGACAGCGACACAAATGTTCAGTTGGGAAGCGAGATGGTCAGATACGGCCAGGACACACACAGCAGATGCAATGACGATGGCAATGGTGGACTGGTGCGATAGAAGATGAACAAACGATGATGTTTTAT
>JAKUBD010000094.1:0-22610 GCA_030563125.1 Metschnikowia laotica
TTAATTAATATTTATCCAAATAGTAATTTATTAAAATCTTATAAACAACAATTTCCTAATATTTATCAATATCAAAAAGAAGTATTAGTAGGTATTATTTTAGGAGATGGATATATTTATACTAGGAATAATGGAAGAACTTATGGGTTAAAATTCGAATGAAGTTATAAATATAAAGAGCGGATAATCCCCTCTGCTAGCTCTCTATCCATATTGATGTCAGACTCACTCTGGAGATCTATCTCGCTCTTTGATTTTTCTTTCACGAAAATGGAGTTTGAAATAAGTAGCATTTCTTTTAAACATACCATGGCAACGTGCAATGAATCGAAATCTCGGCTTTCATGAGAAGACCGGAAGTATGAAGTTAATAGAATGAAGTTGACTTCTTGCAAAGCAGCTCCGACTGAACCGTAGTCTAGTCCGTCATCAGTTGCAGAGGGTGTAAGACTGTTTTCCAAAAAGAATTGAGTGCGCTCACGTTTGTAGCGAAAAAACCAGGCTATAGTCAAGAAATAAGATGCGAGCTCCTGACCATCAATTGCATCTAGGACCCCTCGTCTTCCTAGGGTGCTGTCATTGGCGAGATTCGTCAAATGGCGCCCAACGAAGGTTAGTAAATTGTTGAACGATCCACTCGTAAGTAAATTAGTGAGAAACTTCGACAAAATCTCGGCAGGCTTCTTTCCAAGGAATATTTTTGAGTGCTTGGTATATTTGTTTGAGTCGTTTTTGAACGTCGTGGACTTGTGCCAATTTTTCGATCTGTCAAGTTTTTCAAGCGTGTCGTGGGTGCTTGCCAAAGCTGATTGACCGGAAACTGCGTAGTAAGATGCGTTATTCGAGTTTTGAATTGAGAGCAACGTGCCAAAACGTCCGTGACGGGTCGAAAGTGAGCTATTCTGGTGCTTCTTTCTGCGAGACTCTTCGGAGAGAAGGTCCAGCAAGTCCATTCCCTTGACTGAAGATGCCGGCGGAACTATGGTTGTCAGGTTTGGAACATCGACAGTCCTGCCGAATAGTTCTCTGGTGTCGACATTTTTGGTGAAAAGTGAAAAGCATTCCATTGTCAAAAGTCCGAAAGCCTCATCGTTTATGTCATTCAGGACGGAATGAGCAATCATATTGAGGAATAACAAGACATTATTCTTTTCGAAGGTTGTCAAGACCGCTGCAAGACTGATGTCCTCTGGATTTATGCCGTCTGGCAACTTTGAAGAATTAGTGATTGCCTTGGGGCCCTTTGTGGCCGGGAGGGGCTCGATGTAGAGCACATTTCTGATAAAAAACATAATGAGTCTAAGGATGCTGAGGTCTCGAGGGTCTCTCTCCTCGCGAGGAACTTTTAGGGCATTGAGACCCAAGCGGATGACTGCTTTTAGGGTCTTTCCTCCGTGGTACGAGAGAATGTGGTACTTGTAACGTAGCTGGGCACGGCGGTTTGTTGTCTTTGATGTGTAGTCTTTGAGAAGGGTGTCTTTATTGACGTCAGTGGGCCAGGTAAGGAGCACCAAGAGCTCCAAGGACGCAAGCATGATCTTATCGGTCGTCCTGGAACGCACCACACCGGGTGGAGGTTTATCCCATTGGCAGAGGATGACGATCAAATCGTTGATGACCAAATTGGACTCTGCACATGCGATGGCGACGTCGTAGGAGCCCGAGGTTTCGTCGACGGCACGAAGCCAGCGCTTCAAGTCTTTCAAACAAGCCAACGCATCGTGCCCCAACTTATAATGGCCCTGTTCGGATGTATGGTCCGGTCCGCCTAGAGCGGAAACAAGTACGGAAACATGTGCTTTCAAAAGAAGAGAGGTGGCCGAGGATTTTGCATGGAGTGACGAGTTCAAAGTGCCCAAGCGGTCTTGAGGCTGGCTGATGTCGGGCGAGGTAGAGGGAGCTTGAACATCGGGAGAAGCGTGGGAGACGTGGGGGTCTCGGGATTGAGAGTGTTCCGGACCGTGATGCTGTTCGTCGGATACAATAAAGTCGGCGAGATCTTGATCGTCGCTGTAGTTTTCTTCTTGCATTGGAAAACAGACAGATCTGGAATCAAGAAGCGGCTGGCGCGATGGTGGATGAGAAGACGCGACGCGCGAGTGCGGCGCAGAGAAAGTCTAAGGCAGCGGAAGCTGGCAAAGGCGGCGAAAAGAAGTAGGGCGGTGGGAGGAAGCAATTATGGAGGGACATTTGATTTGAAAGACGAAGGAGAAGAGATCTGGATTGAAAAGTAAAGCACAAAAAAGGTAAAAAAAAAAAAAAAAAGAAAGGAAGCAGCTTGAGACGGGATTGCAGAAGAGCGGGAGAATAATAGGCCGGATGCCAGAGAAACAGTCAGACGACAGACGAGCAAAGAACGGCCGGACGAGAGTACCACACGAAAGAAAAAGGGCAGAGAAGACGGAGAGAACCAAAAAAGCAAAAAGTCAAAACTGAAAGCGAAAAAAAGACAAAACAGAACGAAAAGCGAAAAGAGACCTAGAGAACTGGAAGGGTACGACTGCGTGAGCGGAAACGAACAACCAACATAAAGCCAAAGAAAAAAGAGAAAAAAAAGCCCCGTGGTGTCGAAATGCAGAATCGGATTAGCTGAAAAGAAATGCAACAAAAATCCAGCGCCTAAGCGGAGGGTGTCGGCGGCGAAAACCCAAAACGGGGCCGGACGGCTCCACCTCAGCGGCTGAAAACCCGCCAATGGGCGAAAACGGAATGCGCAAGACAGAAAACGGAACCAGAAACGGAAACGGAAACGTCCCGCAAATCAGGGTCTACCATAATTAGACCTTGCCAAACTACAACCTGTCCGCGACCATCACCGAAGTGAAGCCAAAAAAAAAAGAAAAAAAAGATCCCTCCAAAATTGCTATGTAATCAATCGCCAGCAGCCGCCCTCCTTGTCTCCGTGCCGCCGTGTCTCCGTGCCTCCGTGCCTCCCGCTTCGTATGTCGGCCCGTCGTCGCGCCCACCTTACTCACGAATCGCCCGTATCCCCACATCTTCCGCAAAATTGTCAATCACGACCTCCTTGTCCTGAAATCTTTGCCAGGCCTCGATCCATTTCCTGTCCCCCACCCCCTTTTCCGCAATTCTAAGCTCCCGGTCTGTGTCACCAGCACCCTCCCGATAGGAACCACACATCCACATCCTCACATCCTAACATCCCCACACACCACACTCCCTCATTCTAGATCCAGCCGCATCTGGACAGCAGTGGTCATAATTCGCTGCTTAGACACCGCCACCCAACAACAACCGCAACAGCCTATCCCTCCATAACCCGCTACATTCATTCTAATGGACGGCGTATCCAAGAAACGTGTCCGCACGCTTGCCTCGTGCCTGGTATGCCGTAAGCGCAAGTCCAAATGTGACCGTGCCCGGCCAGTGTGTGGCACCTGCAAGAAAAAATCCATTGCCCATCTCTGTATGTACGAGGACGACTGTCCCCCGGCACCGTCCCCGACAGCGGTCGCTGGCGCCGGTCAGAACCCACTCTATGTGCCCGTCAATCACGGTCCCCCGGGGCCCCACCACATGCTTCCCATCGGCCCCAACATGCCCTATCCCCAGCCGCAGAACGCCCATCAACACCCTTCGAACGCTCTCCCTCAACTCCACTCCGTGGGCGTGCCCAAGGCTATGTGGCCAGCTCCGCAAATGCCTTTCTACGACCAGCATCAGCATCAGCATCAACATCAGCATCAGCATCAGCATCAGCATCAACATCAACAGCATCAACATCCGCATCAGCTAAATACTAGCCCACACGTCCCGCCGCCGCCCCGCTCGGATATCCAACCCACCGGGCCCAGCCGGATCCTTCTGTCGCCTGAAAAAACAGGGTTCACCAAACCAACCACGGACGCCTTCTCGTTCTCCAGCTACGGCCATTCAACGGCCCCACCGCCCATTCTCGCCCAACCTATCGATCATGACACAAAACCTGTCTCCCCGAGTAAGTCCATGCAGGGCGGCCACCCTCCCATACCTATTTCCCAAAATACTCAGCAAACCCCAGCCGTTTCTCCATCTCACGAAAGCTACTTGCTGACAAACAGTGCCACCCTGGTCTACAATACGGCACCCCACATGCTGACCACTGATTCGTCCACGTCCTCTTTTGCTGGAAAGGACTCGGTGCTTCCAGCCAACCACTCAGACCCGCGCCCTGGGTCCATCTCACTCGCGTCGACAGTTTCAAACGATGCAACTCGGCTCTCGCTGTCGTCGCATAACCAATCACCATATCACCGCTCAAATGACTTCAACTCTCAGGGCCTGCCCTCTGACGAAGTCTGCTCAGTGTCCGATATGCGCCAGAAGCGCTCCAGTGTGCTGTTCGTCGCCGATAGCCTGGTGCAGCGCAGTAACCATAAACGTTCCTTTCACCAGAGCCTTATAGACGACAATCCGAAACCCGAAGTCCGCTCCATATCCGTGGGCCAAAACATCTTACACATTTGTCTGGAGGATACCATGGATGCATTCAGCAGTGCATCGAGCACCCTCTTGGTCGAGGGTTTTAATTGGCAGCAGCAAGGTCCCCTCTCATACGTTGGATTGACCAAAAAAGATATTTTCACACAATCAGTTCGTGCATTCACTATGAGCTTGTTCAAAAGCAATCAATTCGAAAATTTCAAAGAAAAGAAGGAAAAAGCGGCAAGATCAATTTCTGTTTCCACAAACGATGCTTCCGATTCGAAAGATGATTCAGACACCGAGCGTAACCTCATCGATGAGGATGCCTTAATTACCACCAAAATTTATGCTAACAGCGAGGAGGACCCAAAAAGTTCCCTCACACACTGTTCCAGCATTCCCGCATTAAATAAAATGAGCTTCTCGGAGTCAGCTTTCAAAAAACACGTGCAGACTTGCGTCTTGCTGATTTTACCCACAAAAGAGGGCTTTCACGAGGCGCTAAACAAATACTTTGATTACGTTCACCCCTTCATTCCTGTTTTGCACCAAGAAACGTTTCTCGAGGAAACAAAAAAAATGTTCAGAAGAGATGGAGAGATAATTGATGCAACATACTTTCAACATGTTTGCATAAAAAATTCTAATCATTTGAATTTGCTTGGCCAATTGTTATTGGCAATCAGACTTGGTTACATGTCTTTGATTTCAAACACCGAGACTAGCGCAAAATACTCCCCTGTCGAGCAGTCCTTGATTAGAGACATAACAAGATTCAAATCTGATCATTACTTAAGCATTGTGAATCTCTGCATCCCAGAGAGTAAGAGTCACACAATGTCTACATTCAAGACTGTCCAGAGTTTGTGCCTATTGTTTTTCTATAAGTCAGTTGCGCCTAATGACTGTCTTGGACTCAGTGGCTCTGACTCACAGTTGTTGGTAAGTGCAATTGTCAATCACGCATTTTCCATTGGTCTCAATCGAGATCCATTAAAGTACACCACGATCAATAGTATTTCCAAATCACCAGAGTTCGTGAACACCTGGCGCATTCTTTGGAAGACAATTGTTGATATAGATTCTTCGACTGCTATGTCATGTGGCACCAGGCTTATCATTCCATCACTTGATGTCTGTGATGTGGAAGAGCCAACCCACCATTACAAAAGTGAGGAGTTAGCGGACATTTGTGCTCGCAATGCAGAGATCAACAGCTGCTACAGAAAGATTGTGACAAGAATCACAAATCTCAAGAAGAAACTCAAAGTTGTCGAATTACTAGAAGAAACGAGTATCTTAGAAAACATATTTTTGGAATCCTTTGGCAAAGACTTTTTCAGAGATTACATTTGCACGCCGGCACCACCTGACCTGGCGAGCTACAGATCATCTCATCCCGATGCTCATGAAAAATCGCTCCTTAAAGTGCAAAAATTTCTTTTATTCATCAGCACAAGAGCAAATCTCTCCTGTTTATATTATCTTGTTGTGTTACATTACGAGCAACATCTCGACAAAGACAGGAACGCAGAAATTGAAGCTGGTGTTGAGTTATTTAAAATATTTATTCGAAGTGTGGTCCAATTGGTCTACATTATGTCCTATGCTATCGACAACTCAGAGGAACTTTTTGGTCGTCATTATGACTATATCTTGACACTGAGGATAGAGAGAGCAATGATAAAGACTCACAATTTCGTTTCCTCCTTTTTTATTCGTCTCATCAATTACAAGCGGACGCTTGTGCTTAAAGAGAGTTCCGGCGACGACATGGATGACCGGCTAGAGGCTCGAGCGGAAATTGTCGACAATTTATTCACAATTACTCTTCTCGAGGCAGAACTATTTGTTGGCCATTTCCGGCTGTTGGGAAAAACATACATAAACTCCTACAAGCTTTACGTTATGGCCTTCTTCGTCTTGAAGCAATGTATGGAGAGCCCGGAACTATTGCTTGCGGGATTATCGGGCTCGGAACCGCTGTTTTTTTACGATGGCACAAATATGATCCAATTTTTGTCGAACGATGAGCTCAACAGTTTATGCAAGCTATGCGAGGAGTTTCGAATGGCTAAGTTGGAGCTGCTTCGTCGACAAAAAGAGCACAAACACGTTGTTTGCTCAACGTAACCAGGAACTAGCAGCATCATATTTGGGAATGGTTCAGCGCAGTCCAAGAAAGAACTGGATTTCACCAATGGCGTGGAGTTCGACAGAGGGGAGTCCAACAAGTTTGAGAAAGAATTGCATCAAGATTTCGCGGACAGCTTTGACGTGACGCAAGCGAATAGGGCGATGTATGCCAACGAAAATACCGTCAACACATACGGCTTGTTGAAGGAAAAGCACATGAACGGCGAGTACCAGAGTGAGATATTTGACGAGCAAAGTATGATTGGAAACGACGAGCTTCTCAAATTATTCGAAGTTTACGGATATCTCAACGATGTTGCATGACAAGCAGCGAAGAACGTTAATTTTTTGATGTCCTCATTGAGTGTAAACCACGGCATCCATGCTATCTGAAGGGATTCACGCAAAAATTGAAACTTTTAGTGCTGGATACAAAAATGAAAAGATACACCACATTTTGTAGCCAGCAAAAATAAAAATAAAAATAAAAAAAATACCCTCAATCTCAGATTTTGTCTGGGGTAAACCTGCATGGTGCTGCGATGGTTGATCGGTTATCAATGAGCATCAGTCGCATGAACAACACTCCTGTTCTGCGCCGAATTGTTGATGCAAGCCTACAGGTGACGTCATAATGAACGAAAGCGTTAAACCGAGAAATAGAGTAATCTTGCTGTGCTTATCATGCAAAAAACGGAAAATCAAATGTGACCGACGGCTGCCGTGTCTGGCTTGCGTTAAACATAATTGCCCCGATCAATGCATCTACAACGACAAAAACTTTTCCAACCAACAGATCTTGCAAGGTGGGGTGGTGTCAGTGTTTCGGACAAATGCAACCTATAATAATGAAACACCTCTGGAACAGAATCCAGCACGTTCTCTGCTGCTCGACGAAAAATTTTCTCCAGGAAACAGTGGGTCAAATGGGTCGAAGAGGGCTCGAATCGAAGTCGAACCTCCTCGCCTGGCCCAAGTTGCTTCCGTGGATCCGAAAGAAAGCCAAGCATCCCAAAGTGCCGTCCAAGCCGAATTGGCTCGGCTTAGAAATCGCTTGGAATCGTTGGAAAGTTCGGTGGTGGCGGCATCGGTACTGAAGGAAAACTCCCCGAATGAAATGGCCGAAAACCACTCCAGATTTACTCCCAAAGCGGTCAACTCGCCTGCGGTGCATCCGGGGCACCGTCCGACAACAATTCCCAACTACATTGGGCAATCGCTGCCTGCTCCAGGAGCGTTCGGGTCGCCACCACCCTTCTTCACGCCCCACTATGTCCCCGGCTTCAGCTCGGCAGGATCTCCGGGCGTACGCGAGCCATTTCTACATCCACTTCCAAGAAACGCCATTCCACCCGCGGAATACCCAACACAAGTGCTGAAAGAACCGACGATATCTCTGCTTTTGGCCAAAGATCCCGCACCGGCCAGCAGTACATCAGTACCGATAGTACCGTCAGCACTGTCGGCACCCTCAGCTCCACCAAATACACAACAACATACCCCGCTGGCGCCGTCAGAAAAGGAGGGTTGGTCGACCATGGGCGTCAATGACATAGCCGCGTCGATATGGCTCGGACTCAATCCATATGACGCCAGCGATCTTGAAGAGAGCATCGATTTTTACCACGGCCATGCGATCGTCACGGGAAAAGGCAACATCAACTTGAGTCCATTTTCGTGGCAGTCTTTCGTGAGGGAGGACACGGCGTTGAAGAAGTTGTGGGTCCACTGCGGCTCGCTGATTATGAAGCGGAGTGATGAACCGCAATCCGGCAAGCTGGACGAGTCCGACGACGAAAGCGGCATCTGCAGGGCACACAAAGCTGAATTGAACAAAAAGACCATCATGATGGGCCTCACCTTCTTCGAAGGGAAATTGGACCAAAGCTTGGATCTAATTGAGAAGCTCAAGCTCATAATGCCCGACAAAACAACCGCATGGATTTTGATTGACCGCTTTTTCCTGATCGTGTATCCATACTATCCGTTCTTGGAAGAAGCTGATTTCAAGCAAGACATCAAACGGATACTAGGAGACGCACGAAATGGCGAGAAATACGACCAGATCAACATCGACAAAAGGTCCGACATTGCAATTTTGGGCAGTTTGCTCATCATTTTAAGACTCAGCTATCTTTCGGTTTTCTCCAATCAGAAAGATGATAATGAAAAGGTTTTCCTGCTGGCGGCTACGTCCGATCTTTCCAAGTATATTTTGACACATCCGGTGAGCATTGAGGTCATTACGCTCGCCCAAGCATGCCTCGATAAATTCGACTTGCGTGAGAGAACCCAATTGCCCGTGTTTCAATGTGCATTGTTTTTGAGAGCCTACTATAGTGTCGCTCCCGAGGCCAGCGGAGGTGCAGATGGTTATGAAGCAAATGTGTTCAATTCGCTGTGTGTTAATGCTGCTTATTGGATGGGATTAAATCGAGAGCCTTATCGACTCAAAATCCACGACTCAAAGAAGATTGAACCAAGACATGCAAATCTCCGTCGAAAGCTTTGGTGGTTTGTCATGCTCATGGATATCAATCTGTCGTGTCATTTCGGTTTCCCGCTCATGATCGATGATCTCTATAGCGATGTGCGTTTTCCATATTTTTCTCCTGAAGAGATCGTGAACGACACCGAAAGAGCTATATGTTGGTTTCTCAAGACTGCCAGCTCCTTATTTGACCCTTTTCGCCGGTTGTTAAGGGAAAGTACCAAACTAAGGGAGCCTTTGATGGCAAAAACGCTCACTGAGCTTCTCACCGAGCTCGAGCTAGCATTGAGCACGAAAGTCGGGTCGCTTTCTGCCATTTTGCGACCCAAAGAGAAATTGCAGCATGCTTTCATTGGTGTTTTGAAGTGCAAAGTCTATCTCCACATCAAAACGTTCACATTATCCGTTTTTTACCATTTGTTTCTCAATTACGAACGGAAGAATAAGGCAGATCTCTGCTATTTCTACCTTCGAAAGTATTTGTCCGTCGCATGCGGTGAATGCTTGGTTGAAGCCGGCCATATCATAACAAACTCGAGAGAAATATTTGACCGAGACAGTGAAATCCCAGCCCTTATCATCACGCCGACTCTCGTTTTTCTCATCCGTCTCATTATTCAATTCATCTTTGCAATACTTATAAGAGCCACGAATGACATCCTGAAGTTCAAAAATAGCTTAGATCAAGAGGACCCATTCTTGAAAAAGCTTTTGGAGATTGAAAAGAATCTCAAGAAACTCGCGAAATACATAATCCAATGTTTGTCCAGGGTCAGTCACAGGTATTACTATGCATGGCAATTGTCGAAGATGTACAAGTCTCTTTTGAGTCATATCCTTTCTCATGGATTCCAGGAGCGTGAAAATGTTAGCGGTTTCAATCCCATGAGACTAAATCTTCAGCAGCTTGATTCGATCAACGCAATTCTCGAACTGGCAAGTCGGAGAATCAGTGCCAACAAAAAAGCCAATGGGCAGACAAGAAGAAAACCCGAGCACCAGACAGCAGTCGGCCCTTCACAATCTGCATTTCAATCAAGAGAAGCCGCAGGTGAGTTAGAGATACGCAATCAAGCGTCTGCAGCAGGTGTTTTCTCACAGAACTCCGGATCTGGGTCCACAATATCCAATACACCAGCTTTGTCTTTTGACTACGAGGAGGATCTTTTCGCAGACGCAGATGAGGACCGATTATGGGCCCAAATCAACAACATTACCAACGCGCAGCGATCCGAAACCGATTTTCATTACGACAACTACAACATGAATGGCAGAGGCAAGGCTCAAGGAGACACTTACACACTCATGCCGGATTTGCCCTCGAGCACAGACGAAGACCTCTACTTTCCCATGGAATTGACAGGCCGCATGGACTCTTTTGCGTATTTTCCAATCTAGATCAATGCAAAGTCCGGGCATTGAACTTCAGACGTGTGTAGCTAGTGGATGACGCGTCACGAAAAAAAAAAAATAAACTAATTAGAGTTACAGAAGAGCGGAATTTTCTGTCACATAGTGACAATATGTCTCGAATCTTTTTTTTCTTTTCCACCGATGGCATATGTGATTTGCAAAAAACCCATAAGCAGAGCCCGGACAAAGCCCTAGACGGGGTGTACGGATGCCACAAAGGTTACCCGCACGTTTGAGAATACTTAAGTTGGAGTCCGGCTGAAGATTTTCATCGCAAACTTCTTCATGACCAATGATTGTATGTGAAAACCACAAGGACAGGATGATGACAAAACGCTGTGCACCAGTCAGAGTACTCTTTACATGATCGACCCAGTATACCCATATTCCTGACTTGTCCTTCGAAAGTGGCCAAAATACTAACTCAAAAGGTTTCTCGGTACAATTGATAAGAAGTAGACAACTTGGGCGGTGATTCATTCAGGATGTTGCCAGAGGCATTATGAGCTGAAGGTTGCATTTTGGAACGGAATCAAAGCTCACCCTGAGATGAATTTATTCGGGATTCCTCGTTTCACAGTAGATGACCGCTCGGGCCGTAGTAGCCGAGCCACGGTGGCTCGGTGAACAAAGAACGGCCCGAATTACGGATAGTTTTGGCGGAGCTTGCTCGCAGGTGATGTTATCGGACATGTCAGACGATTGTGACACGTTGTAGAGGCGCCACTGAAGCACGTCTCTGGCCGCACGTTTGGGCCGAGCGGAGCGCATGTTTCTGGAAGCCTGTTTCGAGAGGCCTGTTTCGAAAGGCCTGTTTCTGGAAGCCTGTTTCGAGAGGCATGTTTCGAGAGGCCTGTTTCGAGAGGCATGTTTCGAGAGGCCTGTTTCAAAGGGCCTGTTTCAAAAGGCCTGTTTCGAGAGTCGATTGTATTTCGCCGGCTCGGCTCTGGTCAACGGGACGAACCCAAAAAACAGCACCAGGCACTCTGCTCAACCCCCAAATGCTGCGGTCGGGCCACCTCAGCTGTTTGGGCGGAACGAGAAACTAGCACCGGCTCCTTGGGCGCGCGGCCAAAAAGGCTTAGCCAGGGCCGGGGCGGAAGCGCGCTCGGGGCTTGGGCGGGCGCCTGGCCTAGCGTGTTTTCGGCCCCACACCGTGAACGAGGCGCAATGGCCCGCCCCGGCGTGGACCAAACGGCCCGAGAGAGAGGGCCTGTTTGTTGCGATGGCCCGCCAGTGTTATCAACCATGCCACGGCAGGGACACCACAACCACCAGCCACACGTCCAGTCGCTCTGGCGCGACACGGGCTGAGCAGGCGTGCCTGAGCGAGCCAGAGGAAAGTCTGGCCTCGTCGAGACGGTGCTGGGCTGGGCCTGCGCGACTGGGAAGATGGGCCGGGCGGTGCGGGCCGCGTGTCTTCCCAGTCGCGTGGCTCTCTTCAGCCCGTCGAGTTTCCGTTCCGTTTGGCCGCTTCCGTCTCGATGCGGTGCAAAATTCCTTCATCTTCCGTCAGGTACTGGGCCGCCCGAGCAGTTCCATTCCAGTTCCATTGCAGTTCCGTTCCATTCCCCAAAGCTATTCTTTGCGTCTGTAGGCCGGGGCCCGGCGGCATTCCTGGCGTTTTCCTGTTTGGGTGCACGCGTTACCCCAGGTGACATTTGTCTGCGGCGCAGCTGCGAATGTTCGCGTGCCGAAGGAATTTGATTTATTGTTTTGGGTGCTATTTCGTCTGTCGTTCCAGATCCATCACTGGCGGGACCCGATAACAGACAGTAGGGGCGGGACCCGATCACAGACAGTAGGGGCACGAGGCACGATAACAGACAAAAACCAAAAATGCAGCAAGAAACGGAATGGCGGCCTGAACATATCGGCCCTCCACTACAAAGACTGTTTGTAGCCGGCCGCTCCGACTCGCTGCTCAGCTGCGGGCCGGCTGGATCAACCAGGAGCGGGATCTGCGTTTCCAGGTCGCCATTCGACTTTTCCACCGCCTCCGGGTCGATATATTCGGGCCAGGCGCAATCGTCGCCCCTGGCTCAATTTGTCTCAATTTGTCTCAGTTTGTCTCAATTTGTCTCAACTTGTCTCAATTTGTCCCAATGGTCGTTTAAACTCCGGCGCGCTCATGGTTCCAGGCTTCATCAATCCAGATGCCTCTGGCCCCTTCGCAGACGACGTCGTCCAAAACCCCTGCCAATTTACCGCTTTCGTTGAACCGCACGCCGCCACAGGGGCGGCCCGCTTGGTTGCAAATCCCGGCGACATTCCTGGACCAGATCTGGATAAACGGCGGAATGGGCTCGAACCAGAACGGGCTCGAACCAGAACCCGGCTGTCCTATCAAAGCCCGCGCCGGTGGAAATCGTCTCAAGGCGAGCGCGCGAGATGCTCAAGCTGCCGCACCCCCTGTCAAGCTTCAGGCCGTACCTTACAATTTACCCTGTTTGGCTCGAGTGCGTCGACATCCGCGTGTGCTGTCGTGCATATGCGAGGCGCGCTGAAGCGCCGTGTATCTTTCAACGCGTTACCTGCGTCGCGACACCTTTGTGATGGTGCAAAAGTCACTCCTGCGTGCTCTCTTATAAAACAATGCCACCTGGCTCTCTCAACACTGTCTCACCTATTCCCCATTGTTTCAGCGCCGACGAATTGCATCACTCTAGCTTCGGCCCTTCCCTCACCCCCTGTCGAATACGTTTCCCCAACCGGCAACGCACTTCCCCTACGGATCTTGAAACCGGACCCCTCACGGATTGTTCTTTCCCCAAACAAAGCATCCGCGTCCACTTCTCTCTACCACCCGCGGTTGATACCTATAAATATTAGCGCCTCTCATCATGGTCTCCTCCCTCGATATGAAGGCCCTCTCCGTCTTCCTCAAAACCCCAGTGTCCCAAGACATGATCCATAAGTTGGTGGTGACCACTTTGCAAGTGATCCCCTGCCAGGATGACAAAAGCGCACAGAGAGCAGACAGCTCGAAACCTTTGCCCTCGCTCATGACCTTCATCAACAGGTTGGTGAAGTACACAAACGTCTACACTGGCACGCTTATGGCCACGTTGGTGTTGTTGGACAGATTGAAGCAAAAGCTTCCCAAAAACGCCCTGGGCTTGGCATGCACCAGACACCGCATTTTCTTGAGCTGCTTGATCTTGTCCTCCAAGTACCACAACGACTCATCGCCCAAAAACATCCACTGGGCCAAATATACCGACGGTCTCTTCAATGTGAAGGACGTCAACTTGATGGAGAGACAGCTCCTTTACCTCTTGAACTGGAACATCAAGGTGTCCAACGACGAGATGGTTGCCTGCTTGTCAAAGTTCTTGAGTCCTATCAAGGAAGAGATGGTTGCGGCCGCCAAGATGAAGAGATTCATCGAGACTCAGCAAGCCGCTGCTGCTGTCGCTGCTGCCATCCCCACATCTCCAGCTGGCCACCCCGACTCTCCCAGATACAACATCTCGCGCAGCTCCTCCACCACGTCTGGCTTGTCGTTGGGCCGCGAGAGTCCTCAATCACCCCGCTTATACCACTCCAGACAGAGCTCCTGCAGTTCTGTAGAGTCACTCAGTCCTGTGATGCTCCAGAAGCTGTGGGGCAACATGCAAACCCAAGTCCACCCCAGCATCGAGCTAGCCGCTTATACACAAGAGCGCGAGTTGAACAAAATGATCAGCTCCATGACGTGCCGCCGCTGATGGGTCGGGCCGGCCGTTGGTATTGCTAGACCGATTTCGCATTGCATTAGTCGCAAACAAGTTTTGCCACATTTCACTTCATAGATATCTATTATACACGGAGGTTTTTACTACCGAGCGTAGCCCGGGCTGTCAGCTATCAGCACCAGCACATTTTCTACCACCACCGCCTCTGCTAGCACCAGCTTCAGTCGTGGCGCCGAAGTCGGGGAGCCGCGACAACACCAGTACACCACACCACATGAGCAGTTCCAGATCATACACCGTTCTCTTGATAGCGCAGATGGCATCAGGGATATTCAGCATGAGGCCCGCATTAAAAACGTTTACGAGTTGCAAACAAACTCCATGGCAGCAGCAGCGCATGTTCAGCGTTTCAGCAGATTGCCTCAAAGACCACAACAAAGCTCTGCTCAAGCTGCTAGGAAGCATTCTACAGAAGGGCAAGGTGGGAAAGAACGGTCAGCAGGGGACCACACAGAAACTCAAAGGCCAGAGCAAATCAACTCTCAAAAATACCAAGAACGCAGCCACCGATGTACATACAGCAATGGTCCAGTCCATGGACGAGTTTCAGGACATTTACGCCAATGAGTTGGAGAACGCACTGAACCAAATATGTTTCATGGAAAAAGACGACTTGCGGATCCAACAGGCGCTTGACGATGGGCGGCAGTTCGGCCGTGGACACTTGGGACTGGCGCTCAAGCGGGCGCAGGTTTTGAGCACTATTGCCAAAGAAATCGATGTGGTCCAGACGCCGTGGCACGAAATCCAACAGACCTACGAAACACTCCGAGACTTGGACAAAGATGCCAACGTACATCACAAGTACAAGAAAAAGCTCCAGATTGATACTAAGAGCCTCAACTTCATGCGCAACCGTCGTCTCACCGACATGTGCAAAACGATCCGGCGCAACCAGGACCACCACCAGCTGACGTTGGAAACGGTGATGGATACTGTGCACAAATACAATGTGGTTGGGTTTGATCGAAGCATTTCCGGGGCGCCGCTTATGAGTGGACGCCACAGTCACACGGGGGGCCGGCGGCTGCGTGAGCTGGCGCCGATACCAGTGGAGTTGTTGGAGGACCTCCGACCACACGAGACGGCCGTGACGATCCGAAGGAAAGATGCCAACTTCATGAGCGAGGATGCGTCGCAGGAAAGCATTTTGCCGCACGACATCAAGATGAGCTCGACGGAAAAGATCTTGCGTATGGAGGGCAAACCCATTATGATCAGAAACATCGAGGACTACGACACTTTGGAGCGCCTGTCGCCAGATTTGCGGGCGCAGATCGAGTCGGAGATAATCAGCTTGCAGCGGTTGCTTTCCTCGGAAATAAGTCGGTCGACCATATCGCTTTACCGTGATACTACCGGCGGGCTCCGGCGCAACGAGTACATCATGGTGTCGAAAATACCATTTGCATGCCGCTTCACCGGGCCCACGTTCAAGTTTTTGTTTAAGTTTTTCGACATGGTGCCTTTTTACGGTTGCGTGATGCTTTCTTCAAAGCACTATCACCGCCTATACAAGCATTTGTTCAAGGTGGTGCTTCTAAATGTCGCCGACCAGATGGACTCTCTCATGCGCATCAAGTATAAACTGGCCCGCGACAAGCAAACCTTCACGGCCAAAGTCCGCCAGCAAATCCACGAATTGTTGGGCACGCGACTCATGCGGTTGGCCGTCGACCAGCGGACAGTGGTGACGGGCCATTTGGATGCGTTTGTCCATAAACAAGTGCTTTCATCGGCGTTTCTGAGAATCTACTGGGTGCCGCAGCCCGCTGAGGGCAGGCGCACGTGCGGCATGCTGCACCGCCGGTCTGCAATGACGTTGAAGTTGATCCAGGCAAGCAAGGTTTGAGAACTGCGGATCTTTCCGTTTGTAATCTTCTCCTTCATTCTTGTCTATACCGATCTCACGCTCTGCTCCGCGGTCTCTTCGATGTTGTGTTGCCGCTGCCTTTATGACCTCTCCGCCTAAAGGGTGCGGAGGTGCTGGTGTGGTTTCTACACACTCCAGAGGATTTCATCGCAAATTTTCATCAACCACTGTGTCAAGCATCAACCGTTTCCCCAATCATGCCCTACAAAAAGGTGGCGCAAACGAAGGCATTGCCTCGGTTGCCCAAGTTGAAGCTCAAGAGCTCGGTGCCCAAGAACACCAACCAGTGCTTCGTTTTGATGTCTTCTCTCTTGAACTGCTGGGCGGCCAACGGAGAAGGTTCTGGCCAGTGTTCAGCTTTCGAAAACGAGCTCAAAACATGCATGGAGACTTTCAAGCCCACCAAGTCTCAAGCTGGCTCCATCAACTATCATGCCAGCAGATTGTACCCCAAATTCACCAAAGTCAACGACTGATGCGGCCGCATTGTACATAGAAATCATCGGACAGGACTTATCACGATCAGCTGTAGGGTTTCGTAGAGTATGAAACGACCAATCTATGGTTAAATGAATCGGTTTTTGTTTGTCAGACATTATTTAGTTGCATTTTTGCATATTTGCATTTGGAACTCGGGGGCCCCATTGGATACCCACCCGCTGGGATCATTTGATGCCACGAGAGGAGCCAAAAATAAAGGAGGAAGAAGCGAGCTTGGAAAGACAAGGAGAAAGTACGATTTGACCGAAACAATGCTAAGATCTTGAAAAAAAAGAATGCGATTTCTGTGGATCGAACACAGGACCTCCAGATCTTCAGTCTGACGCTCTCCCAACTGAGCTAAAACCGCTTATATGCTATGTTCTGGATGTTATGTGCTAAGCCAGACTGAACAGATCAAACAAGCTGATTAGACACCGTATCACGTAGTGGTTCCTAAAACAGTTTCAAAGAAACTTCCAGAGGTTTTGTTTTGTTTTGCAGCTGCTGATCGTTTCTTGGGCTATTCTGTTTTCCCTTCTGCTGGAAATTCGAGTTTTGAGAGTCATCTTGCGGCAAGTGCCCAAAATTATGTTTTGACATCGATCACGGAGAACGGCAATAATCGGTAAGTGGCGGTTGAATGTGCCTGTCAACACTATTGGAAACGAGATGGCCTGTTTATTTTGACGGTCACGTGACAGAGAAAACTGGGTCTGGATCGTTCGAACCAAGACATTCAGCCTCCTTTTCACAAAAATAACGGGCGTTTCTCTTTTGAGCATTGAAGTGCCAGCATCAAACGCCTCAACTGACCCATGTCGGCGACTTCCCCATTTTGCAAAAGAAAGGGTTCCTGATAACTGATCTCGTCACACCCGTACACCTAAGTGTCGATGTCACAGTTCTTATCTGAAACCCATTTTGAGCATTTTTGGAAAATATATTAATTCTCTTCCCGACACATTTGTGTCGTTGTCAGCCCGGGTGACTCACTGCATGATGCGATTATATACATGTGTTTATATATGGAGCATTTGTATGGCGTTAGCCGCTGCCAGTTTTCTCGAGTCTTTTCCTGTCACGGGCAAAAATTTCAAGCCCATTTTGGAGCCGTTTCTTGTGGATGTGGCCATTAAATCCGAGAGCCGGTTTCTCAAGTTCTTCGTCAACTCAAAAGTTCATCTGCTCAGTAACTCATCCCAGCTTCCCGTGATCACAGATGTCAACAGCATCACAAATCGATACACCACTCTTCACGTGAATATAGAGTCGATGGGCAAGACGTTGGTGTCGGAAAGCCTAAGGTTTTGTCGAACGCTTGCAGTCAAAAACACAACAAACTTCACAGATTCGATTTTGGGAGAATTTGAAGGGCTGTCAGATTCTAGCTACACTTCAAACTTGACTCTTGCAAGATCAAGCAGTTCCCGTGACAGTTATTCGAGCTCCCAACTGATCCAGTCATCTATCGAGTCTTTCAATAATGCGAACGACTCTGATGGTTATCTCCTGCAAGATGAAATATTTGTCCACCCAGAGCAACTACTAGAGGCCGAATCCATGGCAAAGTCGAACAAAACTGTCGAATCGTTCTTTTCCAACTCCACGGGGGATCTCGTGCAATGTCCTCTCTACCAAAACGACTCTTTTGCATTCTACTACCAAACGGATATTTCCAAAATCAGCCGATGGTCTTCTTATAAAGTAACATTTACGGTTGTCTCCAACGGCGAAAGCCCAGACATAATAGGCGGAAACATTTGTTACGTGACTCCGTCAAACCAGTCGGAAGCGCTCGGTTACCTTCTTATCTATGGGATCCTTCTGGTTTGGGTCCTTGCAATACTCGTTCACCTTGTTATAAGAGCCTCTTCACCTGATCAGGAGACCAAGAATCCCTTCCTTGTCGAAGCCTCAGCTATCTGCAATGAACCTTTGTTGAAGCAACTAGAAGCCACTCCCTCGCTCGCGTTCACATATCTTCAGCTTGCATACTTCACCACTGGTCTCAATGTCCAGTATCCTGGATTTTTTCAGCGGGTGATCAGCTGTATCAAGTTTTGCTTATTAATAGGCAGCGAGTATCTTCCCCAAGATTCTTTGTCCATGTCTGACATTCAGCATGATAATGTTCTTGTGACATATCACAGCAGTGGATTGAGGCGTCTACTCGTTTATAGTGCCAACGGCCCCGTTTACAAAATGTGGGCGAACTTCATGATCACCCTAGTCATTTGGATTGGGTCAAGCATTGGTTTGCTTCAAGTCGTGGTTCTTGTGATTTATTTGATACAAAATGGCCGAAGACGTTTTCTGTTCGGCAGCTTCGCTTCAAGCAAGCACAATTCCCGAGAGGCTGGTCCTCTCAACTCTTTCAAATATTCGCTTCACACCAATTTATGGGCCATTGGAGGCCTTATAGTCAAGAACATTATAGAAGTCTTTGGGCTTGTCTACCTTGTTATGTCATTCTACACACTTGCAACATTGAAAGAGCCACCCGATGAGCTTAATTTGGTCAATAGCACAGTCTTGAGACTTGAGGCTTACGATAAGAGTGTTCCTTATGACACCTTGATGAGTTGGTACCGATTCACACACCCGAAGTACCACGAATGGTCAGATGGAAGCAATGGCTATGAGCACACCGTTTCCGTCGCTCCACTCAACAACACTCAATCGCCAGAACTGTTTCGAAGTTCGCATACTTATACTCTGCCTGGAATCATAGTTGCGTGCTCACTTTGCATCGTATTGTGGTTTGGGCTCGTGTTCTTCTTTCTCGTACGTTACCTCACCCCAATTCTGTGGAAAGGAAAGGCAAACGAAAAGATCAAAAAGCTCTACACATCGGTCTTCCCGATTGTTGTGTGGGCGTGGGCTTACAACATGTATAAGCCAAACAGAGTTCGCTTCATTATTCTACAAAGAGGAACCTACATTTTCATTCTGTTCGTGATTGCTTTTCTTCAGAATTATGGAGGCTTACAGGTGATTTTAATCAGTTGTGCAATGGCTCTCAAACTTTTATTAATGGTTTGCTTGTGGCCCTATTATTTACCTGCCACTTGGCATTCGTTGCCGTTGGTTATGACGGCTGCTGAACTATTGAACTCTCTTTTGACAATCCCCTACATCAAAGGCCTCGCAGTTTCTGAAACTTCGAGAACATATTTCGCGTACACACAGTTGGTTTTACATGCAGCGGTTTGTATCTTTTTTGCGTTGCACATGCTTTATTGTCTCGCGTTGACTTATGTGGCGCATAAAAAAGCTTCTAAAGACCAGAAGCCGGCCCCTTTTGGGAACGAAGATGAAGATGGAATTTGTATATCATCTAAAATGTCATTGTTGTCTTCGCCGCAGAATGGTGTCAAGAAAACAGAGGAGAAGGCAGATACAGATGATGAGAATTCTATTTATTATCGTTTGCAAAGTGATACGAGGCTTCTCCATAATTCCTCTACTTGTGCGGATTCATCGAATGACAATTTGATCACGTCTCAGTCTCAGGAATGTCCTGATACGGAAGTGATCGCTCGAAAAGACTATACCACGCGAGAAGCAGATAACATATACCGCAAGTTTTTCCAAGACAGTGACATAGATCCCGAGATGGAATACTTGTGGGAAAGCAGAGAGCTCAAACGCCGGGAGGCTCACGACTTTGCTGAGAAGCAGCAGAAGAAGCCTCCAAAAGAAACATTTTTGCATAAGGCTTTCAAAAAGAAATCAGCAAAGAAAGGATTCGAAGTCATGAACAGAAAGACCTTGGTGGTGAAAGATCTGGGAGTACCAAATTCTGAAATGCCAACATCAGATTAAATACAAGCACTGCTTGAGGTCAACTAACTGCGAAGTTTAGCATAGCTTTTACGAATCGTTTCAATTTCATTTAATGCATTATTTGGACAGTATATAAAGCAATCACGCCACCCTTGGCTTTTTGGAGATGTGGCTGTCTTTATCCTCGAATATGTCCTTTTTCATTATGTTTCGCAAAAGTTTGTCATCATCAATAAAAGTGAATTCACTCTCTGGTTTTTTGAACACCCTATCTGTATCCAAACATGCAGTCAAAGACTTGTTTTCAGAAATCAAGACAATATCGGCCATCTCAGACCTTGAGGATGGCGTTTTATCTGTAGAAGGAAAGCTTTTAGAAGCCCGCTTTGGGTACTCAGCCAACCTTATGCTCAATATATGTTTGTAGTCGATCAAGAAATGATTCGTGAGTTTCCTGCTTTCGAGCAATTGGTAGCATTTTTTGTATACCCTGCCAATTGCTCTGACCTTCACGGCGGGAGAAGAAGAATTGAATACTTTTTTGTGGTTGATGGCGGCTATGATGACGAAGAGCTGGATGAGGAAAATCAACTGAAAGTCAACTTCTGCGTCACAATGGCAGTCGTATGAGTCAAAAACAAAATTTTCTTCCTCGTCCTCTTCTATATCTTTTAATATCAGGATAATCTCCTCCACCGTTTTAGTCGAGAGACTGGAATTTTCTGCAAAATGTTTCATAACTGTCTGTAGAGGGATCTCGCCGAAATCGTGAGATGATCCTTGGGATTCCACATAGCCGTAGCGACGGAGAATCTCTGCATTTGGGAGTTCGGAGTAAGTGTTGTAAACCTGTTCGCCTTTTTTTATGGGCTTGATGGCTCTCATAACAAGGCCGCTCTCCAGGGTGACCAAGCTGGCATTGTGCTTCGTGGTATCGGCGTTGAGTGCATCAGCAAGCGGCACCATAGATTTTATGAACATGGAGGAGCCCACGCTGGACTCTTCGTCTTCAAGCACGATGTCATCCTCGTCTTCTTCGTCTTCTTCGTCTTCATTGTCGCCGCCTTTTGTAGAGGATTCTTTTGCAGCTGACTTCTGATCCACATCAAAAGAGTAAGACAAAATCACCGATGCAGCTCGTGTGAATGAATCCTTCAGAACATTGCCCACATATTTGGAAAATGGCTCGGACAAGCGCTCAAACATGTCGTCAGCGGCTTCACGACCTATACGATTCACCACTAGCGAGGGCTTCAACGCCTCAAGCTCTTCTTCGGACCAGTAGTTCAAGGTGTCGAGATTGGCAGCATCAAGAGAAAGCGGCAAGAAGTCCAAGTATGGTCTCCAAGGACTGCATGTTTGGGCCTGTTCAAACACAAGCACTAGTATGAGGGCCTCCCATTGGGGCATGGCTAGAAGTAAATCAGCGGCATCGGGATGAGCTTTTATAAGAGAGCAATTGCGGGCGTTGAGGCAGGCAGTGATGGGCACCGCGAAGAGCTCCTCGTCCTGGAGGATACCTGCGGTGGCCATGAGCCCGATTCCCTGGCCGTCTTGGTGCAAACTGGAGATCTGGACTTTGCGCGAGCGATGCACCGCAAAGGCAGAAAGCCAGGAGTCAAGAGCGGCTATGCTTTTCTGGTGGTGCTCTGTAGTTTGCATGGCTCAAGAAGAGAGGTTGATTTGTTGGTGCGGACCATGCGATCGCATCGCGCGCGCCCCAAATATCGGGCCGGTTTCAGATGCCCGCGCCAGATGCCGGGCGGCACTAGGCTCCAGGAAGGACGAGCGGTTCAGGGCGAGGGTAGACAGAGGCCACGAGGGAAAAACTGGAAGGGGATGTTGGCGACGGAGAACAGAGCACGACGACAGTATAAAGAAAGAAAAACGTAGCCAGAACTGCACCGTCGAAATCCTCTTTTCTTGTGTCTTTAACGGAAGCTGGTGTGGACACACATGCTCACTGGCCAGATGGGATTTGGAGATGAAAGCACGTAGCGTACTTGATCTGACATCCCTTCAATCAAGTTAAGACCCATCCGCTTTTTTGTAAAGTACAGAGCCATCGGAGGTTTGTAGAACACTTGTTCCCGCAGTACGACTCTTGTGGTATCAAAAGGTGTGTGTGTGTGAGTGTGTGTGTGAGTGTGTGTGTGTGTGTGTCACGTCGTCAATCAACGGTCTCGATCTAGCTTTGGCTTGACAAGGTCGTCGTCCACCAGACGGACCAAAATCTTTCCCTCTTTCAACGGCCCTAGATCCGCGGATC
>JAKUBD010000095.1:0-22483 GCA_030563125.1 Metschnikowia laotica
AAATCGTGACAAACAGCATCTGCTGAGTAGTACAAAGTCCACGACGCCAATGACGCCATAAAACCGACTCGAGGACAAAATTCTGAAAGACTGTCTCTTACAACTCGACAGAAGAGGAAACAGCCTCGGCAGCGTTGTCAACAGCGCTGGAGAAACCCTTGTTCTTGACAATGTATTTCTGGGAGAAAGGCTTGATGACTGTCTGGTAGATGATTTGGGCACCGCCGAAAGATGGAATGCCAATGTAAAGCAAGAACATGGTCTTGAACAAGAAGTAGAATGGAACCCAGTACAAGATGGCACGGGACCAGAACTCGATAACGTTCATGAAAGCAAACACAACCCAATATGTCAACAAGGCAGTGTCGTCGGAAGAGGTGGCGGTCTCGAGGGCCAACAAGGAGTAGTAGCCGGGCACAACAAAGCCAGCAATGTTGGACAACAATTGACCGATACCAGCGATGTTCAAAAACACCATGACGAAGTAGACACCGGCAGCGCCCAAGACTGCGTAGGATCTTGGCAAGCCAGTTTGCTGCTCGAAAGCTCTCAAGGGCTGAATGCCCGAGGTTGACTGCTTGTTAGCACGAATACTTTTCTTCATGATCTGAAGCGTGCGAAGGGGGGGCCAATTACGCGGTGCAAAAACATACCTTGTCGATAGAGGACAAAAATCCAGTAACTTGAGGTGGAAGGTTGGCAGACATTGTTGTGAAAGAAAAGTGTTGAAAATTGCCATTTCTCCCGACAATGGAAGCAACAGTTAAGGCGCACCATATGCAGTGCGCACACACCGAAAGTTGCAGTTTTAGTTGTGTGCGCGCGAGTTGACAGATGAGATAAGCTGGTGTGGCGGTGTCTGTTTGGGGGAGTGTAGAAGGAGAATATGTCACCGAAGGAGGTGACTTGATGGCCACGAGGGACCGAGTCATGTGGCGATGATCAACAGAGAATTTTCAAGTTTGGCTGCTTTGGGGGGTTCTTTTTTCTTTGCTTACCTCATTCTCCGCCGAAAAGGCTGACTGAATCGAAGTACCCGAATTTGGCTCACAGGCATCCTCCATGTCCGTGTTCTTTTCTCCGCCGAGCCGATAAACGCTCATCTACACCAGCCCAACGCCATTCACTGTTCACCACCTGTATTTCTATGTGCTATGATACATGCTATTTTTTGGCTTTGCCCTTTGATTTGGCATTGCCTTCGAAACCCGCTCTCTTTTTGAGGTCCTTGCCTCCCTTGCTCTTGTTCACTGTTCCAGTGAACTTCCTCAAGCGGGGCTGGTTCTTGCTCTTCTTGCCCTTGTTGTCTTTCCGGGCCTTCAAGTTGGCTTCTCTTCTCTTTTGACGGGCAGAAATCGTGTCTTTGACAACCTGCTTTCTCTCCTTCCATTCGATTTCACTCTTGAGTTTCTGCTTTTCTTTGCGCTTCAAAGCCTTCTTCAAAAGCTTCTCGTCAGACTTCACCTTCACACCCTCGGCCTGGTCCATAAGGGTTCTCCACTTCTCTTTGTCCTGGTGTTTTTTCTGCTCTTCCGGCGTTAGGGTTTCCAACTTTCTTCTTTTGTTTTCAAGTCGGGACAAGTGTGCCTTGACGTCTTTGTTAGCTGGCCCCTTCTTCTTCTTCTGATCAGCGCCCTTTCTGAGGTTGCTCAAGTCCGACGTCATTCTACTGCCGTCCTTGAACTGGATGTTGCCAAAAAGAACGTCGTCTTCCTCCTCTTCGTCATCCGATGCATCAGAGCCTTCGCTGCTGGAAGCCTCGCTCTCGTCTTCCTCATCAGCCTCTCTCTTGCGCTTGAGCTTCAATTCTCTTTTGACCTCCTGCTTCTTTTTGCGCTCGGTGAGCATCTGCTCTCTGGACTTCACGGGTCCACCGGTTTTAGTTCCAGGAGCCTTTCTCTTTTCTCGCATGAGGCTGATCTTGCTAGCCAACTTCTCCTTCAACTCGGCTCTCCGCTCGTCACGGATTTTTTGCTCTTCTGGTGACAAGCCCTTCTTCTGCTTCTTGTTTTGCTGCATGGGTTTCTCTGGTGCTTGTTCAGTGCCCAACTCGTTTCCCTCGTCATCGAATTCCAATTTGCTTTCTGCCTGAGGGATGATGGGTGTGGCGTTTTCTTCTGGTTTGTCCTGAGCGACTGCGGGCTGCTTCTTTTGCACCTTGTCGGCGGAAGGCAACTTTACTTTCTGCGCCGTTTTGGCTTTGTTCTCCATGACGTCCTTGGCACTGGCACCTCCGTTGCTATAGGAGTCAGCTGACGTAGCAGATTCAGGATCCAATTTGGCCAACCGATCTTGAGCGGCTTCCTTCTTAGACTTCTTTGTCTGCTGCCATTGGTCTTGTGTAGCATCATCATAGTAATATTTTGCTGGAATCAAGGACAATAATCCTGAAAACGCAGAGGAGTGGGTCTTCAACCTTTCCTGATACTGTTAGCAATGGCAATGCGTAAAAGACCGGTGGGCCGCCAGAAGATTTGCTAGAGCAAACTTGCTGGAAACCTCTCCGTAAGAGTCCAAAAACTCAGTTACATACCTCAAGCGAATTCGTCATGCTGAATATTCCTTTCTCACGGTTGATAGAGTATTTGAAAAATTGTTTCTATGGCATCGCATTGAAAGTGCAGGACTCACTTCATCTCCAATACCTCACGGGAGCACTAGGGCGACTGAGACCCCTGAGCATCTAGTAGTGGCCCAAAATACTTGCATTGTAACCGCAATCCCCAGCTTAATATTTCTGGATTGTAGCATTCTGTTAAAGGTTTTTTAGCATTTTCTTTTTTTTTTTTTTCGTTCTCTTGTTTTTTCCCATTGGCGCATCAACCCATTTACGTGACAACAAAAATTTTTTGAAAACAGAAAAAAGTAAGAATAATGTATGTTAATTGAAGCTGCAAATTATCGAAGAATAACATCCAAATCTCAAGGACCAGCATACTTCAAATGCTTTGTTTGAAATACGACCAATACGTCGCCTTGACCGCCAGCACGGCATACACGCCGATTAGGAAAGGGCACACGCTCGCACCCGTACATCCCGATAATCGATAAACTCACCGTTCGTTGGAGCGTCCGCTTTCACACTATCTAACCCAGGCAATGGAGGCAGGTTTACAGTATCTTTTGGTGTCGTTGCCGCAGTCGGCCGGCGCGTATTCATTTTTGGAGCGCCAATTGAACGGAGGCAAGCAGCCCGTAAGTGAGTTCAAGTTGCCTGATTTCCAGATTAAAACATTGGACTCCTTGGTGCAGATTTCCGAGGAGCTTTCCAAGTTGGACTCCAACTTGGCGTCGGCTGTTTCCAAGACCGCGGAAATTATTGATACCATCGACCCAAAAAAGACCGCCGGCGAAAAGCGTTTCGTCAATTCGAAGCCCGCTTCGAACTTCGTGGAGAGTTTTGCATGGAACACCGGAAAATACAGATTGGACAAGTCGCTTAAGGATTTGGTTGATATGATTGCCAGCGACGCTTTGTCGTTGGATAATGATGTCAGACAGACTTACCAACAGTACCAGACGGCAAAATCGAACTTCATGGCCGCTGACAGAAAGAAGAACGGTGACCTCTCCATGAAATCTTTGCACGACATTGTCCGCCCAGAGCACTTTGTTTTGGACTCAGAGCACTTGTCCACTGTTTTGATCGCTGTTCCTAAGAATCTTGTTGGAGATTTTGAGAAATCCTACGAAACTCTCACCCAATTTGTTATTCCCAGAAGCGCCCAAGAAATCGCCAACGATGGGGAATACGTCTTGTACACGGTTACTTTGTTCAAGAAATACCAACAAGAGTTCATTTCTGCAAGCAGGGAACACAAGTGGCACCCAAGAACAGACTTTGAGTACTCTGAGGAGCTTATCAATGAAATGAGAAAGGAGTTTGATGTTTCCAAGGCCACGGAGTCCAAGTCAAAGAACGACTTGATTCGTTTGTCCAAGACAGCTTACTCGGAAATCTTCTCCAACTGGTGTCATTTGAAGGCTATTCGCATGTACGTTGAGTCTGTGCTTAGATATGGATTGCCTCCTCAATTTGACTCCTACGCCATCAAGTTCGTCAACTCCAGCGGCTTGAGCTCCGCTAAGAAGGAGTTGATCGATAAGTTCAAGTACTTGTCTGGTGCAGGTTTTTCTGAAAAGACAAACTTGCACGAATACGCCTCGCTTGTTGATTCTGACTACGAGCCATTTGTGTTATACCACATGGACATTGTCTGAGGCCGCTGCTTGAGTTGAAAACTGGCTAAATTTACTTCTTCAAATACATTATTCAAAGCACCTGCCATATACAAGCCTTGTAGACTAATTTCATGTACAACCTGGATGAAATTATAGTGAAATAAAAGAACAAAAAAAAAAAAAAAATAAGCTCGCACTCAGGTTCGAACTAAGGACCAACAGATTTGCAATCTGCTGCGCTACCACTGCGCCATACGAGCTTATGTTGCAACAACCGCAACAACCAAAATTCTGATACAGCATGAGCACGAGATACCTTGAAATAGAGTGCTAGGGAAGTCAGACATATTATCGAAATTGATCAATATCAGACAACTTGTTTAATCAGGATGCGCACATTGATCTTTTGGGCAGTCCGCACTACTCCAGTATTTTCCTGCGTGAAGTACAGATCACGTCAACAGAGATAACTACACGATCATGTCTGACGAAGATGATTTTATGTCCGAGGAGTCTTATGAATTCGAGTTTGAAGACGAAGATGAAGAGCTTACTGCGGCAAATGTTACCACAGAGGCAGAGGAGAGCGTATGTATCTTGAGTGGTACTTTCTAGATCTAAACTAACATTAAAGGAGAGCAAATACTATAATGCAAAGAGTATGAAGGACGAATCGGAAGAAGCTGCAGCGAGTAAGTTTCTCCAGCTCATTGAAACTTCGGACGGGCGTGATGATGTGGAATGGATATTCAAAAGCTACAAGCAATTGGCGAAGATATTCTACAAACAGAACAAGCTTGATCAGGTGCTCACCAACATCCAGCATTTGATTGGCTTGATTCCACAACTCAATGGCAATTACGCCGAGGAATCCATCAGCAAGATTCTAGGTAAGTACTCGGTTTGTTCCGACCGTCAGTTCGTTTCCAGCATGTACGACATGATTGTCAACCGCCTCGAAGGAACTCTACAGTCGAGCATATCAGGCCATCGGCTTTGGCTCCGTATCAACATCAACAGACTTTATAACATGCTAAGGTCCGGTGACCTAGAGGCCTCTGCAGCACTTCTCAAAGTGATAGACGAAAAGATGAATAGCGTCAGTGAGCTGACACGAAACTCGTATTCTCTTGATGTGATAGCTGCTGAAATCGAATGGACGATTCTTTCTGGTCAGGCTATCGAAAAGCTCGATGAACTTCATGAAAAAAGCATCAAGGTAACGCCGGCAATTGTGCACCCGCGCGTGATGGGCGTTATCAAGGAGTGTGGGGCGACGGTGCAATTTCACCGCAAAAATTATGACCTAGCGAGACTCGAATTCTATGAAAGTTTCAAGTGCTACGATGAAGCTGGCTCTCCGGCAAAAAAGCGTGTGCTCAAATATCTTGCTCTTTGCAGTGTGCTCCTAGATAGTGAGGTGAACCCGTTTGAGTCACAAGAAACGAGATCCTATGCCAAAACAGAAGAATATGCCAATGTGCTAAATATAATACAGGCATGTGAGGACATGGACTTGGCTGAATTCTCTAGCATTGTTCTGAAAATGCAAAGCAATGGCGATCCACTCGCCAAGGACCCCATTTTTAAGATTGCAACCGACGAGATCATGCTCAAGCTCAAGACAAAGCTTCTACTCAGCTATGGGTCATCGGCTGTTTGGTTCCTTATAATGACGACAGATTGCTTAACGGCTCATCCTCTGAGGATATCACCTCTTCGCCTTTCGTTATTGCCATCAACAACGGTGGTATCAAGGTTCTTCCCGACATTATGAACGCCGTCATCTTGGTGGCCGTGATCTCCGTCGGTAACTCGTCTGTCTATGGTTGCTCGCGTTCGTTGGCCTCTTTGGCCGTCCAAGGCTTGCTTCCAAAGTGTGTTGGTTACATCGACCGCTCCGGAAGACCTCTTGTTGCCATCATGGTCACTAACGCATTTGGTTTGCTCGGTTATTTGGCTGCTGACCAGGAAAATCAGGGAACTGTTTTCACCTGGTTCTTCTCTGTGTGTTCTTTGGCTGCTTTCTTCATCTGGATTGGTATCTGCTTCACTCACTTGAGATTCAGATGGGCTTTGTCTGCTCAAGGCAGATCTACCGACGAGGTCTTCTTCGTCTCACCTACCGGAATCTGGGGCTCATTGTCGGGTATGATAATTTTGGTGTTGATTGTCATCGGTGAAATCTGGGTCTCCATCTGGCCGATCGGCGAGCCTGCTTCCAACATCACTTTTTGGCAGCAGTGTCTTTCGTTGCCTTTGACTATCGTGATCTGGGCTGCTCACAAGACTTATGCTGGTACTTGGAACTGCTGGATGGTTAAGCTCGATGAGATTGACTTGGACACCGGAAGAAGAGAGTTGGACGTGGAAGTCATCAAGCAGGAAATTGCCGATGAGAAGGCTTTCATCAGATCCAAGCCATTTTGGTACAGAATCTACAGAATCTGGTGCTAGTTACGGATTCACAATGTTTCTTTTCTCGATTTTCTATGCATTTCGAGACCTAGTGTCAGTGCTCTGCAGCAACACTTGCGTCTTTGCCGAGGGCTATCGTTGGTTCTCTTTAGCAAAATTCTAATCTCAACGACGCTGCGATCCCGTTTATGTAATATATGGGCTGCCTGCCACTGAGCTGGATTGGCCTGGTGTTTGACTGTCGGCCCCGTTATTTTCTCCGTCTGGCGCGTCTTTAACCGATGCTAGTAAAATGTCCTTTTGTTCTTGCGGGATTTGGGTCGTTCCTCCTTTCGTCGCTTCGTACAATGGGCAGGCTTTGTTTGTTCGAATGTGCCCGAAAGCTCCACAAGACGCACACCGCCGTGTTTTACTCTTACCTTTACCGATACCCTTGCCTCCGAAGGCAAATGACCCATCTGGAAGCAAAACGGTATTTGCATCGATAATCGTACCACCTGCTGCTGCTGCGAGATGAAGAGGATCTTTGTTAGGTTTGCGGCCCTTGCTGAGCTTGGCTCTTTTCTGCAAGTTGGCAATCTTTTCTTCCAAGGCTTTACGACGGATTTTGTTCATTTCGGCGTCATTTGTGGGGATGATCTCGTTCACATCTACCATCGACATTTTGTCTCCCTCAATCTGCTTCTTTCGCTTGATATAGGCTTTGATCAACCTTGGATCATGGATATACTCAACTTTTCTTTGCACGATGTCATTCTCATCACGAATAAGCCTGGTGATCTTCAAAATGTTTTGCTTGGCTCCTTCCACGCCCTCATTTTTGATTCTCTCTTCCTTTTCCTTCTCGATCTTACCCCGAATGAATTCCATGTGTCTCAGCGGTTTGTACTCTCTGTAGATATCGTCAAGCTTGTGGCCCTCTGTATTATCCACGGTCAATGAGCTTCTTTGCGCATACCAAATTCTGTTGATTTCATTTTCATACAACTTTTGATGATAAAGCGCAGTTGTATGCTTTGGTACACTTTCTTTAGGTGGAGGTATAAGCGGCTTGAAACCGTGCTTTTGCGTCGCACGCAAGAAGGAGAATCCGAGGCCCGTGCCAGTGGGGTCACCTTCTCCGTTGAGCTGGAGCATCGCCTTTGTTTGATTGGAGATGATAAAACTTCTTGATGTACTCCATGGCGCAAGTCCTTCGTCGATGGTCTCATCCAAGTCCACATCTTTGTCGCGTTTCTTTTTCTCCATCTCTTTCCTCTCTTCTTCAATATCGTGTTCCTTCTCCTTTTTTTCTCTTTTCAGCTCCATCCTCTTCAGATCATCGTTGTAAAGCGAATCTATGTCATCCAAAACCTGTTGTCCATGTTGCATACAGTCGAGCAATGTGGCATCTTCAGGCGTGATCATAGCCTTGATTTCTTCCTCAGTGGGCACTGTGTCCATTCCCCTGATTTTCCAGTAACCTTGATCATCACCTTGACGTTGGTACTCCATAAACTCCTTGAGTCTCTGTCTGTTTTGCATGTCATTCTGATCTGGGAAGTGCAGGGCGATATCCTTGACCGAAAGTCTCGCCATCCCGTTGCTGTTCATTGTGCGGAATACTATCATTTTCAATCTGTTCTTGGAGGTATTTGTCACCTTTCTGGAATGTGGAGCAGGAACCTCGACCGCAGGGAAGAGATTACCCACTGCAAAAAGGTGGTCTGCTCTGCGCAAAAAGTGTCTTGTGTGGCTGCCGCAGCCCTGGGAACGAATGAGTAAGAAATCTGTTGATTTTGGTTCTTGCTTGAAAATTGGTGCTCTCACCATGTTGTTGTAGAGTGTGGGGACAAAGTCTCCCTTAGCCACATGACCGAAGTTCCAGAATGGCGATCTGTCCTCGACTCCCAACACATGAGTCTCCCCTAGGGAAGCCTTTGGCCGGGTGTTGTCGTCCTCCTTCTCTTTGCGGTAATAGTTAATCAATTTACTTCCCATACCAAAGTTAGACAAGATGCTTGGGTTCTCTTCCGAGTACTCCATCGCAATCAATGTGCTGGTATCTCCGACAGATAGATCAGCTGTCTTGGCGAAAATATCTTGAGGGTTCTTGCTTCTGTCTTTCTTCTTTTTCCTATTTTTGAGTTTGGAGAAGCATATGAGCGAGCCCTGTATGATAGGAAATTTGGGCCTGTGAAATGCTCTTGCTTCTTCTTTAGTCAATTTGATTTTGTAGTAAGGCGTTTGAAGGCGCAATGAGGGAATAGAATGCTCGATGTTCAAGTTACTCAAGTGGCTTCTAACCTTAGTCACATAATTGTTTTTCAATACCTCGTACTCCTTGTCGTTGGATATATTGAACTTCAGCTGAAGAGACTTTTGATCCGTGGGAATGAGAGCCTTGGATTTTTGCTCGCTCTTACGAGCATCGGGAACGAAAAGAAGATGTGGGTCGTTCATGTTTAGCTCAAACTTGGACGTGGCGGGTTTTCCCTCGAAAATGCACTCATCCTCATAAGTGATGTCCACTGGATCAAACACCTTGCCAACCGGTTCTTTCTTTAGAGGAGACAGCATGTCGTCATCAGAATGGCCAGCATCTATGATTTTGTCGTCATCCCAGTCGGCCGTGGCGAGAATCATATCCTTGCTGAAGTCTGAGAAGATGTCGTTGTCCACGCCGTCCAGTTTCATGGAGGGTATGAGTTGGATCAGAGAGAGCACATCGCTCTCTGTGTGAAGCTTTTCGATGAACTCAAGGTCGGCCTGCGTGATGACCGTGACACCTTTAGAGGGTTCGTTTTGGTCGAAGGCGAAGCGTCTGGATTTGAAAGCCTTTTTCTGGTCCAGCTCGGTCTCGAGCAGTATTTTGGTGGGGATGAGCGGCTTGAGATGTGATCGAAGCGCGATAGGCGTCCTCTTGTATGCATAGTATTTGGGCTCTGGAAGCACCATCTCGTGGAAGTTGAACGGCGTATCAGGCCGGAAGTCAGGGTAGTAGCGGCGGACGTAGCGGGCCTTTTGCCGGGCCTCTAACTTCTGAACCAACTTGCGGAGCTTCTGCTCTTTTTGCGCCAAGACTTCAGGCGCCTTGCGCTTTTTCGCCGGCCGCAGCTCCTGGTACATGTTGGAGACAACCTGGTTTTCTCCGAAATTGTCATCCTCGAAGCCAAGTGCGAGGTCATTGAGTCCGTCATCCTCATAGCCCACTGTGTGGCTCATGTCGTGAAGAATGTCGACACCGCCATTGCCGTCGAGTCCATCACGATGCTGACTAGCGAAATGACTTCCAGTTTTGTCGGCTGTTGCGTCTTCATCGTCTCCGAAGAGAGCATTGTACTCGCCATCGGCTTCGTTTTGTAACTCCTGCTCATTCGGTGCGGACCAGTCGTCTGTGAGCGCGGTGTCGTTGCCCACGGGCTCTTCTTCCGGTAGCTCGTCGTCTTCCGCTAGCTCATCGATGTCTTCGTAGTCGATAGCGTCGTCTGCGTGTTTGGTGGTGCGCTCGGCAAAGATGTCGTCAATGACTTTCTCGTCCGGCACATCTGCACCTCCGGTCATCAACAGGCCAAAAGAGTCGCCCGATGCCTTGCCATTTCTTCCGCCCGCAGACATCGTGGTGGATATGTTTTTGGAGTCGTTGCTCTAGTGTGGTCTCCGTGAGCGAGCGAGTCTTTTGTGATGTACGGGTGTGTTAGTGCTGGGGCGAATTTGGGGCTCGAGCTATGTTGACATTCCGGCAGTGTTTAAGCCGTGGATCATTACTTTTGTATATACTCTGGTGCCTCTTGTGCTTCTTGTCTTACTTAACTCGAATTTATTTCTTTTTTTTCTATTTTTTGTATTTTTTTGGTGCTTCTGAAAAACTGCAATAGACACTTACTGCGCGACATGACAAGGGCCTACAAAATTCACACCTCAGTAGAACAAAACGAACAACACCAATTCCTATCACGTCAAATTAGAAAACATATAAATAGATAAAAAGGACAACGGATGCAACAAGCTACAGACCTCCAGACCCAGCGCCACACAGTGGTGATCATCACATCCAGACATTCTGCCTACTCAACAGCAACATGCTACCAGGCAAACGAGAACAGCCACCTCCACGTGTATTCCCGAATTGCCGATTTCCAAACACATCTTATCAAACTCTTCGGGCGCCTACTGCCTGAAGAAGTGACAGTGATTATTGTAAACCACGATTTAGAGCTAACAGTTCACACGTTGGGTCTTTTGCATGCCCTTACTGATAGCCACGTTCAAGCGAAGCGAAGGGCGATTGTAACTGGCGAATACCACAAAAGCTTGAGCGCCTTTGGTGCATCCAAAGAACGGCCAAATGTGGACTCGAAGCCGGTGCCGGCACCCCTTCCCGCCGGCCTTGCCGAGCAACCAGTCAGATATTCCACTTTCGTGCTTCAAGCCATCAATGCCGATTCTCCTACCCACCATTTGTCTGTCGACCACATACGGACCCAGCAGGTGTTGCGGTTTCTTGCAATGAAACATGCGGCCAGTTATGGTGCCGTTTCCGGCTTTGGCCAACCGGTGTGCTGTCTTTCAGCCGTTCAGTCATTGGAAACGCGTCTACTGGCTGGTACAGCGAGCGGCTCATCGGTCAAGTTTGACGCTGCTGGCACGCTGGTGGACGGAAATCTCAAACTCCATCAGTGCCTTCCGCTTGGCTGGGACTCGTGGAACAAAATCGCATTGGCGGCCACTTCCATTCGCGGTGTTGCCGATGGGTCCGGTGCGTTTCGAGACATCGATTCGATTGCTCAATTAAATGGGTCTCACAATGCCTACATTGCTTCGGCTCTCCACCATGGTGATGTAAAGTCTGGTGCTGCCTCGGGCGAAGACGCCAACGCCTTGCACTTTATACTGCGCTCGCCGCTGGCTTTCGGCGAGAGCTTGCTGTTTTTACAAGCACCGGAAAAGGGCAGAAATGAACCTGTTCAGCTTTCCGGTGACCCCGCAGGACACTGGATTTCCGACCGTTTTGCCGTGGAGTTGGCCTTTGTGGGTTCTTGATGGGGAAGCATGCTAGAATTTTTGAGCCAGAGATATATCAGCTCCTAAGTGTTTTTCGTTTGCAACACTAGCAATGTGACTGTCGAATATCTTCGGAGCTGGGGAGGAAAACAATATATGGCCTACGTTCACTACAGTTCTTCAGCAGTCCGCAATTCCATGCTGATAAAATAGGAATGGTTTTAATGAAAAAAAAAAAAGGAAATGACCATCGATTCGGAAGACACTGAAAAGCATAAGAGCATAAGAACAGCGCCCAGTTATCACATATAGGCAAGGTGACTTTACCAAAGAAGCAAAACAGGATTACTGTCGCTTTGACCACACCGACTCCAGATGGCTGCGTGCTAGATGCCGGACCAAACACACTGCAGCATCGCCATGGAGCTCCACAGCATAGGATGCGATCTACTCCAAAGCCGAGACGAGACATCAACGACAAGCTCACGCCTTCTGGATATTTTGAAAGTCTACAGCCGATGACAATACCGCCATCAGACAAAAAGAGAAAACCCGAGGAAGTGGCAGATGCCACAGTTCTGTCGAAGAAGAAGAAGGTGCACAAGAGGAAGGGCGGATGGCAGATGAAAGACCCGAAACTCACAATTTTGGACGGCGGCGCAGAGACATTGAGCGCTAAGGATGCTCGGGATGTGTTCAGCGCCATTCTTGTTCCGAAGCCTGAGGTGAAATCAGGCAGAATCGAGCTTTTGGGCGCCCATCTTCTCACCAACACCATCATTGTGAATGTCCCAGGGTTAACAGAAAATGACTTTTGCTTTACAGAGGACACCCAAGCAAGCCCGACGTTTCGCAAGTTTGGACTCGAGACAAATCAGGAACGTGCTCGCTTTTATGAGTCCTTCAACACGTTTCTTCCCATGACTTTTTCCGACTCAGCGCAGTCAGTGATGCCGGCAGTCAGGGTGCTTTACCTGTGGTCCACAAGCGGCTCAGAGAAGAAGAAATTAGCCGCCCTCAACGAGAATATAAAAATGACCTTGGACGATATGACTTTGAGCCGTGACCAGTTGAAATGGCTTAGTTTCGAGTTGCATTCTGCTTTCAACGATGCGAACACGCTCGAAGAGGGATGGACAGAAACGAAAGCAGACCAAAGCAGACAACCTGGCTCATTGTATGCCATCGACTGCGAGTTCTGCTTTGCCGGTGAAACAAAGATATTGACTCGCGTCTCTGTGGTGGACTCCGAAGGACAATTGATGCTCGACTCGTTGGTGAAGCCCACGCGAAAAATTACTGACTATGTGTCTCATATTTCTGGCGTGACCGAAGAATCACTTGAGGGTGTTTCCTATACTCTACAAGATGCCCAACGAGACATTCAGCGAATCATCTCCTCCGGCGATTACTTGGTGGGTCATTCAGTGGAAAGCGACCTTGAGGCCTTGAAATTGAGACACCCAAAAATCATCGACACGTCTGTCATATACAAGCATTATAAGGGCTTTCCCTATCGGCATTCTTTAAAGTTTCTTACCAAGGCCTATTTGCAACGAGACATTCAAGCAGGCAGCGAGGCACACTCACCTGTGGAGGACCTGCGAGCTGCCCTTGAGCTTGTGAAGCTCAAATTGAGCAAACTGCCAGAATTCGCTTCCACCACTAGAACCTCCATTTTTGAGAGATCAAAACCAAAAGATGATGTTCAGATCATAGATTACAACTTTGAAGATTACGGCTTCATGGACCGCCAGGAACTCGACCCAAAGTTGTCGATGACCAAAGTCAAGGGCGATGATGAGGCAGTCCGGATTGCGATCGAAAGTTTGGCCAGCAAAAAATTCCAAGTTATCAGTCTTCATGAGTTGGCCATTAACTTAGGTTTGTATGGCGCGCCCCATGACTACACTGGGAGCTACAAACACGACATGTCTAAATGGTCATTGTATGGCAACTCACAAGAAGACCTCAGCAAGCAGAAACGGGCTGAACTTGTCGAGGAAACGGTCAGCAGAATTCAAAAGATCCACGACTCCTTGCATCCCAACTCGCTCATGGTGGTGGTGTCTGGAGCCGGGGATTCAAAAGAGATCTTCCAATTGCATAACAGTCTCAAATCGATGAAGAATGCGGTTGCGCAGGCTACCTTGGATGATTTAGAGAAGAATAAAGAGGCATACAAGCAAATTGAACAGGCAATTGCCAAAGCTCAACAGGGCTTCTTCATGGCCAAGATTACATAGAGCAAGAGATCGCCCCTCTACATTTTGGCTTCTTCGTAGTCAAATTACATAGAACGATAGGTACTCAGGGTCCACCATCTTAAATAATGTAGGTTTCGAACTGCCTCAGCAGTCGCTCACGCACCAGTGTTCATAATAAATGCAAATGCTCAATAGAACGGTTTCCGCTCACATACCCAAGCCCGACAAGGACGAAATCTGGTCCTCCTTTTTGTCCATGGACAAAGCCAGCTTGAGATCCGAGCTCACTGGCGGTTGCTCCACGAGCTCCTCCTTCTCTTGAACCTCCACCACAGGATCGGGGAAGTATTTATGGGCGTCCAAGTCAATGACTTCGGTGCTGAAAGAAGGCACGGGCTCGACCGAGCCTTCGTTCTTCTTCTTTATCCAGCCCTTCATGGAGCAACTGGTGGTGCCGCTGGAGATGTAATCTGATGGGTTGAAGAAGTCCTTCGTCCACGTCATGGAGTCCTTGATATGAGACTTGGGTCTTGTGACAGGTGTGGCGGGGGTAGCACTTTTGGGGAACATGTGTGTAGCCTTTCGTGCGACAATAATTTAAGACGTAGAAAAAAGCAATGGAGGATGCTTTTCAGACTGGTGGTGGTTACTGATTGCTAGTTGATGGTTAACGATTGATGGTTGATGCAGGCGCGCGACATCGCGAGCGCTTAGTGCGCCGCAGCACCTTAGCTGAAACTGATGCCGTCAATGGAAAAGGAGTGGATGGAGTGGCACAGTGGCCAGTTAGCTTGGACCGGCTCGAGCGGGCTCTGGATATTTGGAGTTTGAACCCACGAGGTTAAAGATGTAGTTCAGGGCATCACCTCAGATACGCCGTAATGAAAAGAGAGAGAGAGAGAGAGAGAGAGAGAGAGAGAGAGAGAGCGGCTGAGGGCTGGTGTCCAACTAGCTATTTGGACTGCCTGCTGAAGCAGTTCGATGGAGCGGAGGCGGTACACGCAAACCGGATTGCATGGCCTGACTATGGGGACCACGTTGTGGGTACTCGTGGCCGGCCATCTTCTTGTCAAACCACTTCATCATGTGCACAGGCTTGACGCCGTACACCAATTCGTACTGGCAAAATAAGCAGAGCATGGTTTTCTCCGACCCGCAGCTGTGGTCATGGCACACTGAAGACAGTTTCCTGTTCTTGCTTCCCCGCTTCTTTTTCTTGCCAAGAGCACCGGCAGGTTCGCCGTCTTCACGAATTGCGCCGTGATGGGCAGCAGTTCTTGTGAGCCGCATACGCTGCATCTGCTCCTCGAGGTTGTTCAGTTTCGGTACAAGATTGCCTTCGCCGTCAAAGACGTACATGAACTCGCAAGACGGCTCGTCGTCGCGGTCGCCCCCAGACCCCGGCGGGCCATCGTTAAGTTCCACCTCTATGTGGTGTGTGGGTCCGTAATCATACAGAAAGTCGCCCTCCCCGTCGAGCTCCTTCACGTCATAGTCGTCTTGAGAATGTTCGCCGCCTTCAAGCAAGTTGGTGTTTCCCTCATGGAGGCCTTCTTCGTCTTCCGTACCGTAGGGATCGAACCCATGCTGTACCTTCGCTTCAACCACACACGAATCAAGGAGCTTCTCCACCTCCGTGTCTTTGAGTTGCACGCCCGTCTGGGACACCACCTGCTGCAATCTGCTCCGAAGAAATTGCATGTCCAGCTCCGAAAATAGGCTTAGGCCCTTCGCTAGCGTGGTGGTGGCGTTGGAGGGGTAGCTGGCGTTTACTGCTCCAGGGCCACTGCGGGGTTCCTCTGTGATCGACTCGCAATCTGCACGCTCTTTGCTGCCTGGAGAGTTGGCCTTCATCTTCATTACCTGCTGCCAGCACTCGTACTTTTCTTTGATAGCGAGCATGCGGCGCATGCCTGGTCCCGATGTATCGGAGAGGATTTCGTCTTGGGAACTGTTGCCATCGCCCACCGGTAGCTGCTTGTCGTGTGCCATTGTGATAGGTATGCTGGCGTTTTGTTTAGCGACTGGGGGCACTTTTTTGTGTGAATAACCGTGGTTTCGCTTACGTGAAAAGACCCGTTTGATGCGCACTTCCTTCCTCACCATGTGGACCGCGCGCGGCATCCCGCTTCTGCTGGCCCCACTGAATGGTCATATATACGTTTAATTTCCAGACCCTGAGCTGGACAGGCATTCCTTAGTCCTTTTTCAACGTCCGCTGCTTCTCCGCATTCTTCACCACCTTTTCGTCCACGAAAAGGCCCTTTCTGCGTCGAATATTGTTCATGTGCTTGCGCGCCACGTTCTCTCTCTCTTCAAACGTTCCGAGGTCCTCGAGCTCCTGTTCCGTATGTGGGATCCAAAACGGGTCGAGATCAAGCATGTCGAAGCCGTCAAAGATTAACTGAGGACTTGCCGCGCCCGAAGTTCTTTTACGGATCTCTTCCGAAAAGCCAAACGCTTCGATCACGGGAATGCGTGCGCCAACAGTGAAGAATGGCGTTCCCTCGTTCATTTCCTCCGAGGTGATCGATCCTCCTCTCTTTTGAACCACCGCGTAGACTTTGCCTAACACCTCCGCCGAAGCTTGGATCTCGCATGTGTACATGGCCAAGAAAAGCCTTGGCGATCTCTTCAAGAACTCAGAATGAACCAATTGCTTTGTTCTGGTGAGAGCCCGTCCACCGAGATTGAGCAACATCTCCGCAGACTCTGGTCTATAAGTCTTCTTCAATAAGCAGATCACGCCCTGAATTGGTTCGGCTGCGAGAGGTCCCTCATTCATAGCAAGCTGAAAGCCGTTAATCACATTACTCTCGAACTCGAACTTATTCTCAGCCTCTTGAACAAAAAACCGTCTGAACTGCTTGTTGTTTAGCGGACTCTCAACGAGAATGTTGGGGCCGACTCTCTTGGGTCCAAAACTGACAATGTTTTCAGCGAATGCTGTCGTCGAGCCGAAGTGCGACGAGAGTGTGGTGCTGAGGGGATTCTGCAGAATGAAATCTTCAAGCTTATTCATCAAAGCCGTAACCTGTTCTGGAATCTCTCCTCCATAATGTTTCGATTTGATGCTCACTGCCGACGCAATCTCGCTCTCATGTGCCGTCAAAAAGTCACACAATTCTTTGCCCATGGGATGGATTTCTAGCTGCAACTCGAGCTCTTCCTTCGAGACTTCCGCGTTCGGATCATCTGCCGTGTCGTCTTCCTTCACGATAACATTTGTTTCTTGCGTGGAGAGACCTTCTCTGAAAGGAATCACGGGCTCTTTGATGTGAACTTCGCAACCAGGAGCAAATCGATTCTCCAAATCCTTCAAACATCTCTCCAAATGCAACTCACCTGCAACACATACAATCAACTCACCAGAGTCGTCATCAACGTACCATTCGAGAACGGGATCGGCTTTAGAAAGGAGATCCAAGCCTTTCTCCAACTTGAAGAGTTTGAGCGGGTTTTGCGGCTCGATGGCAACACTAACAATTGGCTTGTTGTGTATCAAAGCTGATGTGGCTGCCATGTTGAGGTACTGTGAGCCCTCTGGAACTTCGGACATAATTGTGGCATTCTTCAAAATCAAATCTCCAAGGCCCACAACTCCGACGATGTTTCCAGCAGGCACAGAATCCACTCTGACAAATTCTCTTCCCATGATGAGAAGAAGGTCCTCAATTTCCACATCTTCTGTGAGATGCTCGATATTGTTTGGATGCGATTTGGGGAGCGACGGATCGTAGTTGGCTCCAACGATACACACTCTTTGTCCTCTGGATAATTCGCCCGAGTAGACCCTAGTGAATGCCACTAAGATTTCTTTTTCCACTTCTTCGTCATCTTCGTCATCCTCATCCTCCTCGAATTCCCACTGGAATTGGTCGGGTCTGGTTTCGAGATAGAGATCGTCGCCGTTATTGAGTTTGGTATCAGCAAGAGCAGCGGTGGCCGCCTCAAGCTGGCGGGCTTTTTCACGAGCTCTTCTTTGCTTTTCAATGACCTCCTCTGCTGTTGGCTCCTGCGTTACTTCCTTCGGAAGCTCACACTCCGGAACAGAAATCATTTTGGACACATACGCTAGCGTGTGATCTTCAGGGTTGGAAACCTGGCAGGTGGTTATGGCACGTTTGAAATCAGTGTTTATGAGCGGTTCATTGTCGGGACCTTCATCAGTAACGGCGCTGTACAAGCACTCGTCGAGGATTTTGTCCATTCTTTGTTCTTGCGCATGGGCAGGGTTGGGCAAGTACTCAATCACGCTTCCCAAGATGGAATGGCTGAGAGGGAGCCATTGAGACATGATGACACTCAACAAGTTCTTGGAGTCCTTGGAGCGCAAATCACGGGGCGGAATTTTAGCATCTAGCTTTTTAATGATCTTTTCAATTTTCTCGTCGTCTCGATTGATGACGCATGCATCATAAACGCCCCAAATCGGCTCCAAAATCAAAGAAACAAAGAGAGGTTTGAGTGAGGACTGCGATGCTTTGAGTTTCGAGCCGGGAATGATCTTCTTGTTCTTCATGTCCAAGTAAAAGTCTCCCCAGAGTGTCTGGCCTAGTGCCTTTTGAGAAAAGCCTAGCTTAGCCAGATAAATTTTGGCGAACGTGCTGACGGAAAATGCCCAGCCGTCGAATGCAGACGCGAAAATGACGTTGTTGTTTTCAGGCGCAAAGTAGAGGTCGGAGTCAGATTTCTCCACGTAGTCGCCGAGCTCGCCACCTTCTTTCCACTTGAGATCGTCTTGCATGCGGTCGCCCGAGTAAAATGAAGCAATGACGGCATTGACCTGTTCAATGGTTTTCGTGATGTGCTGGTATGCTTCGGTTGGCGTCAATTGCCACTCCGCAATCAAACGATCAAGCTTATTGATCACAAGAAGTGGTTTCAAATTGTCCACCCAACACTGGCGCAAAACGTTGATGGTTTGAGAGCAAACGCCCTCCACAACGTCCACCAAAACCACCGCGCCATCACACAAACGAGATGCGGATGACACCTCGGACGAAAAGTCGATGTGGCCCGGGGAATCGATCAAATTGACTAGATACTCGTTTGTTTCGGTATCTTCCGAGCCCTCGCGCCGCCGCATGATTTTGAAATAGAGGGAGATGGCTGATGACTCCATTGTGATGCCTCGAAGCTGCTCGTCCTCGCGGGAGTCCAAGAACCGGACTTTGCCCGCCATACGTTGGGAGATGATACCGTTGCTGGCCAACAACGAGTCACTGAGTGACGTTTTGCCGTGGTCCACGTGGGCCAAAATGCAGATGTTGCGTACATTATCCGTGTTGCTTTGCAACCGCTTGACCGTGTCACTGGAGAGCCTCATTTTAGGGTGAAAGGAGGAGTAGACTCCAGTAGTAAAGGTGGAGGTAGGCGTAGATGTGCGCGCGCATCGGCGATGCGATGGGGCCGCTGCTGGTGGACGATGGTGCCGATGTCATCTGAAACACATCTGTGACCGTTGTGGAACGTCGGCTCTGTGCCTGCGACCGAACTTTCTCAGGATTTTCTTTCATTAACCCTGAAAGCTCTCCTCACGCGGCAAAAATGGCCCCTGCAACGCCCATCGTCAGCCTTCACACCTCTACCGTACTGCACACAACGACAGGTCCGCATAATCGCCATCTACACCACCCACCATCCGCTCCATCATCACCAAGTCCCTTCCTTTTTTTAGTTCGCATGATTCCATCCACCGCTCAACCGCGAACGTCAAGAACATGTCCAATTTGCTCGCATCCCTTAAGGCTTCACCTCCTTCTGACGTCACAGGCCATCATCAGCTGCCCATCGCTCACGTGCGCCTACCCTTTCCATCTCAGCATGGAGGAGATTATCCGGGCCAACCTCCTCATACAAACATCCGAGTCCGAAATTGTGTCGCAAATGAAAGACAAGCTCGAAACTGCAAACGTTGACGATAAGGTGTACCTGTTCTTGACCCGAAACGACGAGCCCACGACACTCTAGACGCATCACGTGACACATTTTCAGCAGGCCCCACAGGCTTGCCCTGGATCCCCGGCAGCGCTGGCCGCTCGCTATGGCGGGACTAAAAGTGAACGAAAGTTTTCGCCGCCGCCCACTTCTCAGAACCGCTAACGTGGTTGAAGCCCGGGAATACACATCCAAGTTTAGAATCACGTGTCATCACCAGGCCGGGTAATCGATATTTGCCGCGGTCGTGCGCGGCAAACTCTACCGCTCGTCGATTGAAACCAAATGTGACGCAGACACTCTATATCACTAATATCATCGCCTAGGCGCTTTAACACTGTTCAAATCCACATATAACCAGCACTAGCGTACCTTAATAAGCCATACGCTGCCACTTTGTATCCACTCCTCCCCGCAGACTCTCCAGCTTAGCATTCTCATCATCTTGAGCATCACAAGGTAGCCAAACCGTTACTTATATTACCACTCACAACGAATCATAAGCAAAGATGACCGATTCGTCCTGGAAAGACTCATTGAATATCCCACAAAAAGACACACGTGTGCAGACAGAAGATGTGCTCAACACCAAAGGCAAGACCTTCGAGGACCTCAACTTGAAGAGAGAATTATTGATGGGCATTTTCGAGGCCGGTTTCGAAAAGCCCTCGCCAATCCAAGAAGAATCCATTCCAATGGCTTTGTCCGGGAGGGACATTTTAGCCAGAGCCAAGAACGGAACAGGTAAGACTGCATCGTTCGTTATTCCCTCTTTGCAATTGGTTAAGCCCAAGCTCAATAAAACCCAGGCCTTGATACTTGTGCCCACTAGAGAATTGGCCTTACAAACCTCCCAGGTCGTCAGAACTCTTGGTAAGCACTTGGGCATTAACTGTATGGTCACCACTGGTGGTACTAACTTGAAAGACGACGTCTTGAGATTGAATGAGCCCGTTCACGTATTGGTTGGCACTCCAGGCAGAATTTTGGATTTGGCTGCTAGATCGGTGGCCGACTTCTCTGAGTGTCCCTTATTTGTGATGGACGAGGCTGATAAGATGTTGTCGAGAGAGTTTAAAGGCGTCATTGAGCAAATCTTGTCATTTTTTCCCCAGAACAGGCAATCGTTGTTATTTTCTGCTACTTTCCCTTACGCCGTGAAGGCTTTCATGGACAAGCACTTGACGAAGCCCTATGAAATTAACTTGATGGATGAGTTGACTTTGAGAGGTATTTCTCAGTTTTACGCTTTCGTCGAGGAGAAGCAAAAGTTACACTGCTTAAACACATTGTTCTCCAAGTTGCAAATCAACCAGTCTATCATTTTCTGCAATTCCACCAATAGAGTCGAGCTTTTGGCTAAGAAAATTACCGAACTTGGCTATTCTTGTTACTACTCACACGCCAAGATGCCACAACAAGCAAGAAACAAGGTTTTCCATGAGTTTAGACAAGGAAAGGTGAGAAATTTGGTCTGTTCCGATTTATTGACGAGAGGTATTGATGTTCAAGCTGTGAATGTCGTGATCAACTTCGACTTTCCGAAGTCTGCCGAAACATACTTACACAGAATTGGTCGTTCTGGTAGATTTGGTCATTTGGGTTTGGCCATCAACTTGATGAGTTGGAACGATAGATACAACTTATACCAGATTGAGCAAGAATTGGGAACCGAGATCAAGCCAATTCCTGCTGTTATTGACAAGTCCTTGTATGTCAACGAAAATGAAGAAACTATTCCTAGACCTTTCAAGCTCGAAGAATTACCCAGAGGTAAAGAGAGATCAGACCGTTATCAGTATAAAGGTCAACCCGGAGCTCAGCAATCTCAGCGCCCTCCAGTGGCCCAAAATGGCGCACAAATGTCATCACAAGCGCCTTACTCCCCACAAGTCCCTCAACAATATCCTCAACAACAAGCACCACAACAGCAATCCCAACAACAACCTCAGCAACAACACCAACAACTACCACAACAGCAGGGAATGCAGTATCCTCAATATCCACAAGGGATTCCACAGCAATACGGATACCCCGTTCAAACAGGCATTCCTCAATATACCGGAAACCCACCACAATTTAATGGCCATTACGGAGCCCCTCCCTCCCAACAGTATTAAAAGGCCTCTTTACCTCAAAGTGTGATGTATTGATCAAATTGCTTTGAAATGAACCATATTGACCCAGGACTCTTCTAGCGTCGCATGATTCATCGCTTCAAATACGAACGTGAAGGCAAACCTGAAGAGAATGATATTGCAGAAAACTACAATATGAATCAGGATAATCATAATTTTCCCAAAGAGAAAGAGACTACACGAAGGGTCGGAATTATATTGCCGATGAATGAAGCTTGAAATCAAGCAAGAGATCAACGAAGAAAAATAAAAGCCAGAAAAAACAAAAAAAAATTAAAAAAAAAAAGGAAAGAAAAAAAAACAAAAAACAAAAAAAACTCCCTCAGCTATCTCACATACATCTAAATTTCACAATTCAGGGTGCTTGTCGGGCTGGCCAACCGTTAATATTAGAAAGTGCTCGGGAACGGCAAGCAGTGTGCATATCGAACAGGCAGCTGAATAGCCACACAATTGGTAGAAACAGACACGATTCAACTATGAATTATGAAGAAAGACACACACGACTTAATGAGTCATGACATCTTCCCATTCCAAGCCACATTCAATATTGATTATACCAAGAGGTTCAGATTTACTACGATTTGAACTGTCAGGATATCCCAGAGTTTTTCG
>JAKUBD010000096.1:0-22357 GCA_030563125.1 Metschnikowia laotica
CATCCCATTGGAGCAAAGAAATAGGATCCAGATCGACCGTACAGATGTTACGGAGCAAAAGCCATTTGGCGGCCATCCTCCAACACACTATTCCGAAAAATCTGTGAACAAATCTATTTCTCCTTTGGCTGTCTTACATGGCATTAACCCCAAAGTCATTTTAGACCCGTTGTCTAAACCCATGGACAAGCTTCCCGAGTTTGATGCGGCTAACGGAATCCTCCCCAAACAGCGGCGGTTGGCTGAGATCGTTGAAATGATTCACACTGCTTCGTTACTCCACGATGATGTCATTGACTTATCTGACGCAAGACGTGGACGCCCCAGTGGGAACATCGCATTCACCAACAAGATGGCAGTTTTGGCCGGTGACTTTTTGTTGGGGAGAGCTTCGGTTGCCATCGCCCGGTTGCGCAACCCGGAGGTCATCGAGCTTCTTTCAACAACCATTGCCAACTTGGTGGAGGGCGAGTTCATGCAATTGAAAAACACAGTCATCAGCAACGATGATTCCAAATTCATCAACGACGGCGACGAGAAAACCGCACCCACTCCCACTGGGAAGGTTCCAGTTCAGCAGCATGAGTATTCTGTTTCTGCTCCTGAAGAAGTGGACCACGAAACCACGGTGGATGCTGCATTCGAATATTACTTGCATAAGACGTACTTGAAAACTGCTTCCTTGATGTCAAAACTGTCGAGAGCTGCTGCCGTGTTGAGTGGTTCCCAGGATGATATCATCGAAAACTGCTACGAGTACGGTAAAAACTTGGGATTGTGTTTTCAAGTGGTCGATGACATGTTAGACTACACTTCCAGCGATTCCGCTATCGGAAAACCTAGTCAAGCCGACTTGAAGTTAGGTTTGGCAACAGCACCTATCCTATTTGCATGGCGAGAAGAGCCGCACTTGGGTGAGTTGATTGGCAGAAAATTCAGCGAGCCAGGCGACGTTGAAATTGCCAGAAAGGCTGTGGAAAAGTGGGACGGATTGGAAAAAACTCGAGTCATGGCACAAGAGTACTGCCAAAAAGCCTTGGCCAATTTGAGAGCGTTGCCAGAATCTGATGCCAGAAGCGCGTTGGAGTTCTTGACAAACAGCATCCTTACCCGGAACAAGTAAGGGACTGTACAGCTGTTTTAAATGATGCTTTTGATCTTTATATCCATCTTTCATAGACTGTAAATAGATAGACTTTTATCACATTTACCGTTGGTATGGGCGGGTGCAAAGTAGTCGTGCTGGTTCCATACGGGGTTACCCGCCCATTCTTTGTGATGGTATATATAGGGTGAGCAAAACCTTCTCATGAAAACCTATCGCCAGAAGATCAATCTCTTAAGCGAACATGGTTCTTGCCTTTTACCAGAACCATCCGGGGATTGTCTTTACATGGTGCATCTTGATTTTTTGGACCTTCTTATTGTGCTAAATCATTTATGATTAGCTCATTTTTCTGGCAGGTGTCCTGTGGCCAGGGCAGGTGTTTGAAAGTGAAAATGGAAGGACCAGGAAATGGTTGCTACCGATTCAAGGGTAACTGTTCCAATGACATAGTAGTCTTGAAACTTGGGAAAGCATCGTAAGTCTTTATTTCTCTCAAATGGCATAAGTTCAGCTTCACGAGATGCCGTAACTCCATTTTTGTCGCTAGTCGATGGCGCATCGGCAGCCTAGCAGCGAAGCTATCTCAATCGTGTTGCATTATGCTAGTCTATTTACATATTTGTTTCTCAAGTACTCCAAGGAAGCACCGTAAAGCTTCTTTGCGTCAGTGATCTTCAAGTAAGCACCCTTAGGACCTGGAACTTGACCCTTGACAACCAAGATTCCAGCCTCGCCGTCCGCGTGCAAAACCTCGTTGTTGTGCACCGTGCATTTTCTGCCACCCATACGACCTGCCATCTTCTTTCCTGGCAAGACTCTACCTGGAGTTTGCGTGGCACCCATAGAACCGGCGGATCTGTGAGAAACGGACACACCGTGTGTGGCTCTCAAACCTTTGAAGTTATGTCTTTTCATAACACCGGCAAATCCCTTGCCTTTAGTAGTGCCAATGACGTCCACAAGCTGGCCCACGGCGAAGTAGTCAGCCTTCAATTCGGTGCCGGGCTCGATGAGGCCCTCGTCCGTACGGACTCTAAAACCCGCGATGTTTGCTTTTGGAGACACGCCGGCCTTTTCACAGAGCATCATTATATTCTTCTTGACGTTCTTGAGCTTGTCGACTTGGCCCATGACAACGGATGAAAATCCATCCTCAGCTGTGGTGGTCTTGGAAAGCACCTCGCAGGAGTCGATTTCGATGATAGTAGCGGCATGCTGCTCGCCAGACTCAGTAAACCACGAGATCATGTCTCTTTTGATGCCAAGAAGACCTGGTCTGGGCAACAACGACTTCCGGTCGTTGGACTTCTGTAGACTGTGGTTGATGACAGGTGAGGACGTGTACTGCAGCGGAATGGCGTGGATGGACGTGATCTTTGCTGCCCCACGAGAGAACAAAAGACCACAGGCTGGTTTCCTGGCGAATTTCACACTCGCTTGGCTCCAGAGGGACGACATGTTGGTGGTGGAAGAAGCGATTGCAGAAACCGAAAATTTGATGTGTGCGCGGTGTATGCAGTGCGGGCACTCGCTTGGCTGGAGGTGGGGCCAGAGGAAACCGACCCTTACCATTTTACCATCGACTAGTGTTTCTGATCCTTTGATATTTCTATTTACAGTTTCCTTGACCACTACTTGATCTTCTTTTGTTTCAATGTGATCGTCTCGTCGTCCACGAAGATACCCTTACCCTTGTATGGCTCTGGTTTTCTGAACTCTCTGATTCTAGCAGCGAAGAGCTTGACCTGTTGCTTGTCCATTCCCTCGAGCAACAATCTGGCCGGGTTTGGGGATGATGCTGTAATTCCTTCTGGAACTCTCAATTTCGGCGTGAAAGGCAACCCGATCTTCAACGACACCCATGCCTCGCCATTGTGGTCCTCGACCGATGCTCTGTAACCAGTACCGACAAACTTCACGATAGCCAAGTGACCCTCCGATGTGCCAATGACGTGGTTTTGGATCAACGCTCTGGACGTGCCCCACATGGAGCGTTGAATACGGTCATTTGGGTTCTTCACGCTGATGATGACACTGTCATCTTTTTTGGCCACTCTGACGAAGTTTGGAACAGGAAACTTGAGTGTGCCCTTTGGACCCTTGACAATGATTTGCTTATTCAAGGAGATTGTGTTCTTGCCCTTGGTGAATGACTTGCAGAATTCGAAAGGAATCTCCTCGGTGACGCAGTCGACATTTTCCAACAACTTTACAGGCGCCTTTCCGATAAAGGAGGTGGCTCTTGCCGACGCCGAGAAGAGCCTGGTGCCGGTCGGAAGAACGCTTCTGAACATTGTGCTGGTAGTGAAAGTGAACCGAGAGATGAAAAATTTAATATGCCTTGCACCCGTACATCCTCGCAACAAGATCGGAACGTGTTTAAGACCAGTGCTTCGTTACCGTCCTGGTGCTGCAGTAATTACGAAACCATCCCACGATTGAGTTCTCTAGAGTCAGCCGCCATGTTACCACTTAAGATTTGATGCATTTGCCTCTTTTTTTTTTTCTTTTGCGTCGTTGCCGTGTTGACTCGCGTGCGCCAGAAGGTTCTTGAATATGTATCTAGAAGAAGCGAATAGAGTAAAGAAAAACAAAGAAAGAAAAACAGCTAGTGTGGGGATCAAGAGAATAAGAACAAAAGGAAGAGATTCTTTTGCAACAAAAGATCTACCTTGATCTTTTATTACGACTATCAAGTTGCTCTTCGTTCATCGCATTGCCAAAAACCCAGGCCAGTGCGTCCGGCATGCGCGCCCCGTAAAGGCTCATCTCTTCACGAGCATCTCTGGATATTCCCAGGCATCAACATGGTCAGAAAGCTTAAGCATCACGAGCAGAAGTTGCTCAAAAAAGTTGACTTCCTCAACTGGAAACAAGATGGCGGACACAGAGATATCGATGTGATGACAAGATATCATATCCAAAATAGAGATGATTACCACAAGTACAACAAAATCTGCGGTGACATCCGGAAGATAGCCAACAAGCTTTCCTTGCTACAGCCCACAGACCCATACAGAATCAAGCATGAGCAGCTTCTTTTAGAGAAACTTTTCAACATGGGAATCCTAGCCACGAAGTCGAAGATTTCGGACTTGGAAAACAAGATTACAGTCAGTGCGTTCTGCAGAAGAAGAATTGGAGTCGTGATGTGCCGCATGAGGATGGCACAAAACATGAAAGATGCCAACACATTCATTGAACAGGGTCATGTTAGGGTGGGGCCCAATGTCATCACAGACCCCGCTTACCTTGTGACGAGAAACTTGGAGGACTATTTGACCTGGGTCGACTCCTCCAAGATCAAGAGAAACGTCCTCAAATACAAGAACAAAATCGACGACTACGATCTCGCTTAAGGTTAAATATTGCTTATTTACGATTTATCCATGAAATAAACTTGTCTTTACGAGTCTTAGACGAACGATCCCTGTGAGGGATAGGAAAGCGAGCGGCACTATTTATATGATAAGGCTGGGAAGCATAGGTTAAAGAGATGTAAACTCATCTAGAAATTGGAGTTCATCATCCTGCGGACTGCACTTTTTCTGTTTCCAGGCACAAGATCGTCTTCGGCTTCAAATTCCCCGTTTTGGTATACGTTGGGCGAGGATAAGCCTTTTGGCAATGATCCAGCCGGTTTAAACTTCCTTTGGGTGGTGATCTCGCTCACTGGATTTAGCATCACCACAGAAGTACGAGACAACTGTGATGCAGACGGCTTGGGTCTGTTCGAAGAATTATTATAAATCATGGGTGGAAGTGCATCGTTGTCTGCCAGCCTCTGGCTCCCGTAAGATGCGAAAGATGTTTGAGATAATTGAGGCGAAGTCACAGATTCACCTTCGAAATAATTTTGTTGATGTCTCATAGATGGTGAGCTCACCTTAACCTTAGGTCTGTAGTTCGTGAAAGTCTCGATTGTGGAGCGTCTGATGTCCGAAGGATTGCGCAATGCTTTGAGAGGCGCCAACTCTTGCGGCGAGGGCAACTCTTGGCTTTGGTTTGCGAAATGTTGCTGCTCGTTCTCGTATTGAAGGTTCTCGACTGGATTTGCAACCCCATTGAATTGCTTCAGATACTGGCCATCTCCATCTTGATCATCTGCAAAGTTTGTCTCGTCATAAAGAGAGGATGTTGTAGTTTTCCTCCTGTCGTACGCAGTGTCACCCTGCAATTCGGAGTTCAACTTCAAGTGGTCGACGTCGATAGTTGGGAGCGGTTGGGATGAGTCGACCTGGAAATCCTGGCCCGATTGGCCCTTTTGAGATGCGAGAGAATTGGAACGGTCAAAGTAGACCTTGTAGACAGACTTCATTCTGGCTAACTCCTCCTCCTGCTCTTCTGTCATATCTTTTGCCTCTCCTCCATCTTCTTCTTCATCACTGACGTTTTTGAGAAGGTCGAAGGCCGACATTCTTGGCTCCTTGACGTTAATTTGAGGCACAGATACCTTGCGAGGAAAGTCCTCGTCTGCATCAACAAACTCGCCTTCTTGTTGGGGTTGCGCCTGGACTGGAACAACACTTGCTTCGGATTCGAATGGCGACTGATTATTGGAAGTCTGTGTGAGACCAGCGGCTCTCGAGCCCAAGGTTGTATTTTGGTTGGTATCCTCGAAGTTGGATTCCTCGTCCATGGAAACACTCTCGAGATCAGAGTCATCGGAGGGCTCGTTTAAATGAGAAGCGAGGGCGTAGCTCTTGCTAGAGCTCGGCAAGGTGGAGTTGATAGCAGGATTCAGCTCGTTCTCGTACTCGACGCCGAACCCTTCGTTGCTGTTGGAGGATTTGGAGGTTGTGCCGCTGTCATCGAAAACATTCTCGGAAGCCTCCTTGTTATTTAGCAGCGTCTTAGAGTCGACCAACTCCTTGTAGCCATGAGAACGTTTCGTAGGAGAAGAGGGGGCACGCGCAGCTCCAGTGGGGGCCACGCGAGTAGACACCTTCAGAGGGGAAAATCTGTTCAAGTTTGACTGGGTGAAGGTCGTGAACTGGGAGTTCCTTGATCTGGAGTCAAAACCACGCGCACCGCCGGAAACGCGGGCAAACTCGTCAAGAGAAACCTTAGAGCCGAGCTGGTTTTGGTATGGCAAGACAAAGCCATCGACGTCGTGGGCAGGGCGCGTCAGGATGGAGCCGAGGTCGTTTGCAGATTTGTTAGCGTGATGCGCTAGGTTGTAGCCACCTCTAGGGTTCGATTCTGCGTAGTCCATATTGCCGATGAAAGGATCTTCCTTCGAGAAGGCGGGAAAGTCAGGCAAGGCCGTGGCGTCGCCGTTTTCGTCGAAATCGGGATCACGGTCCAAGTTTTCCTTCTTTTCCTTTCTGTAATTGCGCAACAAGAAGAAGCCCAAAACAAGAAACACGACGAAAACAGGAATTCCGACTCCAAGGCCAACCTCAAGGCCTGTGGTTGATGTGGGTTTCTCGCACTGAGGATCTTTCGAGTGTTTGCCAGAGCATGGGTCTGATGAGCTGGCGGACGAGCTGGCGGACGAGCTCGATTTCGACAGGCTTCGTTCCCCGAGCGTCCGGGAGACCAAGGGCATTTTTATGGAGGTGAAAGATGGATGTGCGGGCGGCTTGCCAGGGTGCGTGGTAAAAGGTTTTCAGCGAAAACAAACACAGGTGGTGCAAGGGCCGACGAAAGACGCGGTGGGGGCCGCAAAGGGAAAATGGAAAGTAGGGCCGGAGAAGAAAAACGGAGACGGATCCAGTTAGACAAAGAACCACCGACAACAGACGAAATGAAAAGCCACCGGGAAGAAGGAAAAAGTTATTCTTGAAACTCGCGGCGGGATGCGAGAAGCAGGAAACGCGACGCACCGATTTTGATTTGGGCACCATCGCGCAACAGTGCCGAAAGGCGGGTGGGTGCGCACGCGTAGAAACTGGCGGCCAGAGAGGCAAGATGATAAGGGCGTTTGTGGATGCGGAAAGAGGCGCATGTCCATCTACAATCAAGCTAGATTTCGGGGGGAAAAAGGGGATTTTCTGGCGCTTTCTTCCGCTTATTTACAGGTTTTCGTTGTCCTTCTCGTACAACGCGACGCGAAACTCACAATGAAGCTCGAGCTGTGCGGTGTGCATACTGCCCGGGACGGCCCGCCTGATCTGGTACGCGTTGATTTGGTCCTTCGTTGCTTCTCCTCCTATAGGCTCTGGCGGAAGCGGTCCAGGCAAGAAAGGTAGAAGAGGTAGGCAAAGGCCGAAGAGACGCATTCTCTGGGGTGGAGCTTAGACAGAAGAATAAGCAGAAATATGAGATGGAGGGCTGGCCGCGTGAGCGACCTGAACCAAACAAAAAAGAAAAAAAAAGAAAAAAAAGAAAAAAAACGGATCGAAAATCGAAAGCTGGGTCGATCTGCAAATCGGAGACCCGAAAAGTCGAAAACCGAAACAGAGCCTAGATGGGCTGCGCGCTGTTTTCGCAGATGTCCAGGCCATGTTCGAAATCGCACTGGCGCTGGCCCCGCTGCTCGCGCACGCGACTTGCCCACAGGTGCCCAGGATGCTTTGGGCGGGCCGCGGAAAATCAGCTTGAGGACAACAGCATTTGCATTATCCGCGCCTCGAGCTCCAGCTGCTCGGCCGCTAGCATTTCTTCGAGCTCGCATTCCAATTCGGCGGTGTTCATGCTGGCGATGTTGTTTCCGGCAGCCTCCGGTTTTGTCTGTTTTGCTGGATCTTGTGCTGTGATCTTTTCTGCCTCTAGGGCCGCATCGTCCGCCTCGCCGCGCGCGTCCGCCTCTGCCTGTAGAAGCGCGTCCAAATCCATCTGGGCCTCTTCCGCCTGTCGCTCAAGCTCGAGGATTCGACGCTGAACTTCTTCGCCGTATATGCGGCGCTCGCGCTGCTGCTCGAGTCGGAAGTTGCGAAGCTGTTCTCTCAATGCTGCCACCTCCTTCTGTTTGTTGTGGCGCCGGTGTTCAGCCGTGCCGCCGCGGATCGGGGACGACATGGGCCGGTAGAGCTCGGTGGCCCGCTGCCGCTGGCGCCGCGACACGTCCGCACTGCTGTGCCGTAACGGCGACGATTCCGGGTGTGTCATTTTCTGCTGGTGCCGTAGTTGTTGATGCTGATGATGCTAATGTCGGGATGTCGTGGCTATTTCTGGATTCTCGATGATGTCGTGGGGACCGTTCTCGATGTAGCAGTTGCGGGCGTGATTTTGCTCCTGCTTCTGTTGTTCGACCCGTCCTGGCCGGTGATGCCTGCTTTCTAGTCGACCGTTTTAATGTGCTGGTCAAATTGATGTGCCGCAGGTCTTGGCTCTTGTCGCTCCGGGCTCTCTATGACACCGCTTTTATGTCCCTGTGTCTCCGTTGTTCTCATGGAGCGGCCTTCTCTGTGAAGACGTGTCTTGTGTGTTCTCGCTTCGTGCCCCTCCCCGCGCTTCATGCCGCGCAGGCATCGCATCCATCAGCTTTGGCCTCACATACTCCATGGAACTTGATGAGGATGACACCACGCTAATGGCCAGTCTTGGCCTGCTCATGCTCGAGTTTTCATCCGCTTGTTTCCCCGCAGTCATCAATTCCCCCGACGGCTCCTCCTACTCCAGATCCACCGCCTGTGCACCAAACATATCGGCGTCCCACTCACGGGACCTCTTGGCCACCATTGACATTGCCATGGGCCCGTTTTACATTCGCCACAATGGGCGCCAGTGGAAATCAGACAAATCTCTCGAAATGGCAGAACCGGGCTTGGTCTACGTGTCCTATTACGCAGGCTCTGTGTGCTGTGCGTTTCTCTCCATGAGGTTGGTTCAAGAACCAGTCGGCCGCTCTTTATATTTGTACGAAATCCAGGTCCACCCAAATCACCAAGGCGCTCGCTTAGGCTCCCGCCTCATGGACTCTTTTCACCGCTTTGCCCACCTCCTCCGCAATCATGCCGCAACTGACCCAAACACCATCTCTGGTTTTTTCTCCATCGAAGCAACGGCTTTGACTGTCTTTTCTGATAACGACAGAGCTCTCGAATGGTACCGTCGTCTAGGCTACACCCTCACCCCAGACTCTCCTCGTGACCGCAACTTGCGCCAACGTGTGTTGAAACCCGACTTCTACAACTTGTACAAAGCACTCTGAATGTGATTATATTTTTATGTGCGTATCATGAGCGTCAGCTGCGTGCGTTCATTTCATGTAATTGACTGCCATCAATTATTGACGCAGCTATTTCTCGGCAGCGCTAGCGTATCTTCTTTTTGGCTTGCGGCCTGCTGCCCCCCTGTTTGTCCCCGTAAGATTCAAGAGGTCGTCTAAGCCGGCGTGAGCCAAATTAGCGCCGGCAGGTGGTGCCCGCTTTGCTGGTGTAGAGCTCTCTTTGGCTGCTCCTGCCGGGGGTTCGGGCCTCATGGGGCTCCGAGCCCCGAGGTTCGATTCTCTTCTCATTGTGGGTGCACCAAACGAAGATGCTGGTGCGGTATCTGCTGTTCGTTTCTTTGGTGGTGGTGGTGGGGCCGCTTCCTTGAGCTGCTCCTCCAAAGGCCGGCTTTTGTCGATCCACCTCTTGAGTTTCTCATCGTAAACGAATGTGTTAGCTTGGCCCAACTTAGCCCGGATAGCCTTGGGTTTCTCGTCTCCTTTCTTGTTTCCAAGCCACCCCTTGAACCATCCCCCTTCTGGAGTGTCTCCTCTTGGAGTTCTCTCCGCATCTTTACTGGCTTCATTCTTCAACTGCAGTTTGATGTTTTTCATCTCTTCTTTCCGAGCATTACTTTTCAATTTTTTCATCGCTGCGTCGTCGTCATCATCTTCCTCAGGAACAGGCACGTAGTCGATCACAGTGTCATCTTTGACCTCGTATTGTTGATATAATGCGGACTGTTGCGATTGGGACAATCTGCTTGAGTAAAGGCCAGTGTTGCCAATCACAGAGTTGGCTCTTGTGGTGTACTCGGGGGTTCCTGGGATAGGGAACTCCTCAAAACTGCCATGAATTCGTAAGTCATTGACTACTTTTTTCTCCCCCTGATATGGATTCACCAAACCTTGATCCAATGCTGCAAGCGGCGCGCTAGCGTTATTAAGCATCAATGGTTCTTTCCGTAAATCAATGGATGCCTCTGTGTCCTCAGGTTCAATGGCATCGAAGCTAATATCAACCGCAGCTCTCACATGGCTTGCTATTGGTTTTTTGATACTGTTAGGAACGTTAGGTGGAGGAGCACTTGCACCTTGCTTCGCAGGGCCTAAAGTAGCAGGTTCGCTGCTCAGACCAGGCTTGGTCAACTTTTCAATGTGACCAGAACCCTCCTCTTTAGCCGAAATTTTTAAGTCAGTCTCGTTTTGGGGTAACACATGGGCGGCTTCACCATAAGACTGCCCTATTTGGACAGAATTCTCCACCGCTGCTGGCTTGCTGTAAACATACTTGCTTTTTGGCTGTGAACCAGACAGCGGGCCATACTTGTTGCTCACTCTGGAAGTATTTTTTGAAGCATTCGGAGCGTACGGGTTTGGTCTGCTAGGCGCGAGATCAGTTTTACCTTTGGGTGGCGGTGCTGGAACCACTTCTTCAGTTTCTGACTGTTTCGTGTCGTTGACTTCTTCCTCCTCAGCTTTCTGAACTTCATCAGAGATGCCAAGAACATGCTGCTTCTCAACCGAGTCTGTTGTGTCCTCGACTGGGACCTCTGTCACTTTAGCAATCTCAGTATAATTCGTTTTTTCTGGCTCATTAAGCTTGATTGCGACTGGTTGAGCAGAATGCTCTCCATGCTGAGGAACGTTTGGAACTGGCATCAAATCATCTTTTTCCTCTTGCATTGTTTCATGGCTCGCAGGCATTTCCACCGGGATTTGCGCTCTGCCTTTCACTTGTTGATCTCTTCCTTCATCCTTGCTAACGTGGGCCTTTGAATTCTCCACTTGTTCAACCACTCTATTTGGTGGCGCATGTGTTCTACTCTTCGATGAAGCCAAAGACAGAGAAGACAAATGTGCTGTTTTGTTTCCATAAATTTGAGAGTGAGGTGCATTGGTCAGTGCGGCCTTCAGGGCTTCAGGAGGCTTTGAAGCCAAACCATGGTTTCCACTGTCAATTTGTAGACTACTCATCGACTCATTTGGATGGTACTTCGAAAAAGGCTTCTGTTGAAGCTCGATTGAGTTAGGGTTTCTGAGGCCGGCATTTGGTGTGGTTACTGCCTGGAGATTAGTCGCACTGGACAAAGATTGAGGCAAGTATCTCAGAGGTGCCCTGTTCTGGTTGTGAGTGGGGCTCGAGAATTCGGTGGGAGGAGCACTGGTAGCTTGAGCAGCGTGGATGTCGTTTCTCATCACAAGCCCAGCAGTCACATCAACTGTGGAAGCGTTTCTGGAAAGACTCTGATTGAACTTACTAAAAACACCTTTCTCAGCGGGTTTAGGTCCTGTATCTTCTCCACCAATAAACTTGTCAAGATGACCCCACACTTTATCAAGATTCACCTTACTGAGTTTGCTTCCTAGCCAGCCTCCGTCAGTGACGCTGCATTCGGACAAACGCACCAATAAGTTTTTGAGATCTTTCGATGACTGAGGCGTGACATGGGCGGATTTTCCTTGCAGCTTAATTATGCCATTGACATGATCAGAATATCTTCTTGCCGCATTGAGATTACCATAATCAGCCAACACTTGAGCACGTCTAATCTTCACTGATAGTAAATCTGGGAATCCTGCTGGAGGGATAGAAACAAGGGTTTGCGGAGAGTTCATGAGAACATATTCGTAGATCTCACTGTAGACAGATGTCAGAGTGAAAGAGCCGACGATTGAAAACACGGAACCATTTTGCAATGGAATATTCGAAAGCACGAGGCCAGCTAGCATGAAGCACACCTCACTGGCGCAAATCATTTTAGATTGAGCCAAGAAGTGACCAAACTCAACAAAAAATTCTGGCCCGACACCATTAATGATGGCAGCAGCACAAAGCTCCCTGTAGTGCGTTCGAGCAAACTCACCTTCGCTAGCAACCATGACAAAGTCATCAATTACTCCTTTGGGATTTCCAACTAAGAGTTTAAGTAAAAGAGGCATCATATGCTGTACTTTTGTGTTCTGATTTGTCTGGAATGGAAACGAAATTCTTGCATAATCCGAACAGACTTTGTTAAATGTCTGCGAATTCAATGATTGAGCGATTATAAGTGCTAGAGCCCAATCTTGCTTCGAGACCGCGAAGCTCAACGCCTCCTCTCGGTTACCGGATTGCAATAAACTCCAGACGGTGTTGTTTCCAGCGCCATCTAATTTGAAAGCATTGGCCGCTAAGCCCGGCCCTGTTTGACCAGGCATTTGCATAGAAAAGCTTGTGTTTGAGCCGGTCTTTAACCCTATATCAGCATTTGGTATCAAAGCGGCGGCAAGCTGCTTTCTTAAATTTTCAGAAGATAGCATCCCATCATATTGAAGCAAGCAAGAAAGAATTTGACAAATCAAAAGCTCATCATTGGCTGCAGGGTTATTTTGCAACTTTCTGCTACGCTCAGAAAGCCAAGACTCAATTTCTTTCTTTTTGGATTTCGATTTGCTCAAGGGACCAGGAAAGTCTGAACAAATGTCGAAACCAGTTGCAACATCGCCAATCTTAGCCACGCGAATATTCGCTCTTGGAAGACCAAAATCATAAGCTGGCTGAGGTCTCACGCAAACCACTTGTTCAGTAACACCCCAATTGAAGATTGGGAATTGACGCTTGAGCAATAACTCTGGATTTTCAATCTTGAATGACTCTTGGGCAATTGTCTGCAAAGCCGGTTTACCAATCGATTTGCCTCTCTTCCGAGAGATTGGAATACTAGGAACTGGCTGAGTTGCCGGAGATAATGGCAATTGGGCACTTGGATGGGCTGGGGCGTATGGATTACCTTCCCTTGAGTTAGCCCCAATAAGAGAGCTTGTTCTCGAATGTGTGCGGGCAGCAGGTCCATATGGGCCAGTATCAGGGATATAAGGACTGAGATTGTTACTCTTTTCAGTCATCTTTGCAGATGCCGTGTTAAGCTTGTTCATTCTGTTTTCTGGTCTCGCGTGTTGTGGACCGTGAATCATACCATCCTGCTGCATTTGAGGAGGGCTAGCATACATGTTCACGCCCGACACATTGGCCGATATTAGCGGCATATTCTGAGTTGGGTCAACATTGACTTGGTGCGCATGAGCATTTCCTTTGTGAAGATTCAAAATCTGAGTTACAGGCGATACAACATTGGCTCCGTTTTGATCTCCAATATGACGTTGAGGCGGAGGGACCATACCACCTGGTGGCAAGGAGCCATTCAAAGACAAGTTTGCTCCAGGTGGCAAATTACCAGTCAACGACCCCAGACTTGGATTGGACTGTTGAGGTGGAATTGGATGTGGCAGGGGTTGGTACTTCTGAGGGGCGTTGCCTATATTCGAGCCAGCTCCGCCCAATTTTGAAGGTAAAGAAGCATACGGGTTAGTCGGTGGCTTTGGTGGCTCTTGGGGTGGAAGAGTGTTCGCGACTTGTTGCACTGGGGCTGGAGCAGCTACTGCTGCTGGGCGGACCAGTTTTTTGCTGGCCTTTGGAACTGTATCTGGCAATTCTTCGAAAAATGATTTTTGAGGGATTGGTTGCGACGGAATTTGTTGGTTTTTCTGAACAGGTGCATAATCATGGGTACGCAATACATTTTGTGGAAGGGCTGCTCTTGATGCTTGTCTCGTGGGTTGTTTCACAAATCCTTCCGGGAAATCATATGCATCATATTTCTTCTTTATTTCGGTGGGCTGCGGGTTAGCAGACGGCCACTCTTGCATGTTCGTGGAAACTCCTGGGGCTGCTGTAACTGCTGGAATTGCTGGAACCGGAGCCTGTGCTTGGCATTTGCTTGTGGGCATATACTTATTTGGGGTCTCCTTTGTTGCCGGTGCCTTAGCATATCTATGCGATTTCGGCTCTGTTGTCACCAAAGTTTCGATGCCTGGTGCTGATACATCTTGAGCCTGATTGATCTCGTTGGAATTCGACCCCTCCGACAAATCGTCCAAGAAGTCGTCATCTAACAAGATGTCATCGTCCAAATCAAGAAGGGCCAAAGCCTCTGATCTCTTATTTAGCGATCCCTCTTCAGGTTCCATACCGGCCTCATGTTTCGAAGTACGAGGTGCATCTTGATGCGATGATCTCACGACGGTTGAAACTGAAGTATCCTGTTCTGGAAATGCGTTTTCGTTCGGATAGATAGCCGTTGGGGGCACATTCACTTCGATATCCCCTTGAACCACGTCGAAAATTTCAAAGCCTGTATCAACCTGCTCCATGAGGGGCTGGCTATCAAAGTCAGATTCTGATGGATCAGGAAGCGACGACTCGTGTCCATGAGTCTCGTCTCTCCACTCTTCGATCTCAGCACCTTGTTGTTCGAAAAGGTTGTAGTTATGGGCCTCCTGGTTAGAGGGTTCATGATGCTGGAACTTCAATTCGAGTTCATCATTCCCATTGTCATGATAGCTTTGATCTAACTGAAGCTCGTTTTGGACAGGTGGATCCTGTGGAGTCCATTCCGAGTGTGCAGGTGTTTCATCTACCAATTCCGTTTCTGTATTCAACCAGTTAAGATTCTCACCGTTCGGCTGTGAGCCGATGTTTTCGTCGCTTTGGTTGACGAATGGTTTTTCTTCGTGATGCTGATGGTTGTCCTGAGCGAAAAAGTCTGTTTGGTCCAATTGCTGGAAGAGATCGTCGGCCTCTAAAGCAGTTGATCCGTCAGCAATAAAGTCAGCGCCGGAATCACTCACAAGCTCGAGTTGATCATGCGTGAGGGGGTCCTGTAACGAGTAGTCGAATTCGTTGGTTGCCTCTGGGTGATCGGATCCCGACGTGAATTGATACTCTTCCGATTGATCTAAATGCGGCTCGGGTTCGAGGCCAGTGCCTTCGTTGGGCATGAGCATGTGTGATTCGTGAGAGGGCTGTACATGCTCTTGATCCCAGAAGTTGGAGTGTTCACGTAACGAAGGCGACACGTGAGGTTCTTCGTGATGAACAGGACGCAGGACTTCGGGCTCGGTATATGGCTCATTTTGCAGCTCGTTCGTAGCATGGGCATATTGATCATCAGCGTGAGTCGCGAGATCAGCTTTTGGGTCGTTGAGATCAAGACCCTCCCATGGAGCGTCGTCGTCGACCACGTTTTCGATGTCCCACGCATCGTGAACGTCAGCCCCTTGATCATCAGCCTCTAGGTGGTCAGTCTCTTGGTGGTCAGCCTCCTCAACTTTGTGTCCACTACTCGGAAACGCGATTGTAGGGCCGTCAGCCTCGTGACTTTCAATGTCAGCATAAATCGGCTGGGAATCCTCGGCCGGCTTAGCCTGTTGTGGCACACTGGAAGGGGCTGATGTTACAGGCTCGGGTACAGCCTGTTGCACGTCGTCATCCCATGGAATGTCGCCAATCTCTTCGTCCCACGCATCGTTGTCTTGCAAAGATGTGTGGTCTTGGTTCGGGTTCTGTTGAAAAGATTCAAGCCCGTGATTCGCCGACAACTGGGATGGGCGACGCAGCAGAAATGTTGGGCTTTGGAGCGCGGGCTGCTCGACAGATTGGGCGCCTTGGGCTGGCTCATCCACGGCAGCCAATTGTGTGGAGTCGGATTCGGGTCCCACAAGTCCATGAGTTGGTAATTGAGCGTTGGGTGGGGCAAGAGAAGTAAGACGATTGGTAGGGGCGGCCACCAGAGGTAGGTTGCCACCAGCTGTACTGTACTGTTGGACATGGCCACGCCTCTTTGCTCGTCCAGGCTTCAGTCGAGTGCTCATGTTGCCTGCGAGGTGGTGGAAAGAAAAGACGAAGTGGTCACGAACAACACATTCGACTATTTTGTCCAGTTCAACGGTTGGAGTGTGTGCAGGACAAGTGGGCCGAGCGCAAATTTCGGGCTAAATCACTTGCGAATGGGGTGTGGCGTGAAAGTTATGATTTCCTGATTTTGGAAGAGCATGTGGTTTTCTTTAATGGAAAGCTGTGATTTTCCCATCCCACATGTGGCGTTTCTTCTGCTTGATCGGGTGTCTGGTCGTAGCTGAAAATTCCCGCTGCCACGACGCGAATACGTGTCTGGTTAGTGGCAGAAACAGGAAAAAGGTTACTGTTGTTTTTTTTTTTTGCATTGTAGACTGGAAGTGGTGCCGCCAGAAAGCGTGGGATCTCATAGGAATACTTCTCTATATCAATTCTTGGCTCTTCCTCCTTCTTATGTATTTTTTGTTTCTGTTCTTGTTTTTATTTAGAAACGGAGTTGGCTTTTCAGTGTATGGGTCTGTTCATTCCCCAGAAAATCGTAAACGCGCGCGTATGTACGATTCATCTGGGCACGTCAAACACGATAATTAGGAAAGAAGAGAGACGAAAAAAAGACGGCGCAATATGCTCCCTCCCTGTCACGATCTCTACCTAAGGAGTAAGTGATTGCGCTCGTGAAAGAAAAGTACAATATTTCTGCAACAGCGCCACCACGCTCCAAGCCACACATACCTCCTGCACGCTTTCTAGGAACCGCTCAGGAACCATTGCCGCCGTCTGTTCAGTATCACTTCTGGAACCGCTTTGAACGTATAGGCCAAGCTGCAATTTTCCTCTCAATCAAGATTCCCGCCACCCAACTACATTGTCAATTCGTGAGGTGTTCTTGGTAAGGACGGGCGACCTTTAGTCATGTGGCGAATGCCTCTTGAGTACTCGCTGCGAATGCGAGCATCGGCAATTCCAAGAGGGCACCGGAGATAGTAAGCGCCGTCTCTAAAATTCAAGCATGAAAAAATTTGGGCTTTGTTTTGCATCAAACGTGTGCTTCCCTTGCAGCAGTAGTGTAGAAACGCACTGATCCGATGCAAGCGATAGGCGGCCGGTTACCGTGGAGTGATATCAATCCTGCACTGGAAGCAGAAAAAACAATAAAAGAGATGCTGCGGGTCTATTTTTAAACTTCTACTAGATTGTTAGTTACAACTATCGCAGCCGTGCTTGATATCCATCTCGATAGGACATTCCTTTGAACCGCCATAGGCAATTCCTCCCGGTACCTCCTCATCTCCGCCCTTCTCCAATTCATCTTGCGAATCCTCCGCTGCGGCACTAGCTGTTGAATTTTCGCTCATCTCCTTGTCCTTACACCCTAACTGCTTCCAAACTAGCCCATAGTCAATTGTTCAAACATGGGTAGAAGAAAAATCGAAATCCAGCCGCTTAACGATGACAGAAACAGAACCGTCACGTTTGTGAAGCGTAAGGCTGGTTTGTTCAAAAAAGCGTACGAGCTATCCGTGCTCTGCAAAGTCGATCTTGCCGTCATTATAGTGGGCTCGAACAAAAAGATTTACGAGTTTCTGTCTGTTGACACGAAAGATCTCATGGACTTTTATGAACTGCAGAATCCACACGAGTCGAAGCTGCCCGAGAACTATGGCCCCTACAAGAAAAGAACCCGCCTTCAAAGGGAGTCTTCGCTGCACGCAAACGATGACGAACTAAACGAACCTCATGCAGATGACACCAATGTGGAGTCTGACTACGACTCAGATACGCCAGATTCGAAACGTCCAAGAAGAGAGCTGCCGCCTCAGGCATTGTTTAGCAAGCAAACATCGACAGGCTCGAGGTTTGGTCCTGTTCAAGAGGCTCAAGGCATAAGAAAACACCCTGACACGGACTCACAGACTCACCGGCCAATTTTGCGGGTTCAAATTCCCTCGGATGCAAAAAAGGAAGTCGATCCATTGATGTCTGCCGACACTGCTGACCGAAAGGATAAAACGCTCAAGGAAGAGGACGGAGAATTGACTCAAGCACCTTCCTTAAGCACGTCTCGGTATTATTTCGGGAAATTCAAGAGTCCTGAAACAAAGAAGGTGCCCCAGCTACCATTGCCTCTTACAAAACTGCAAACTCTGAGTCCATCATCTGGAACAGCACCGCAGCTACCGTTGAACCCGAACATGAATTTCTTCTCGAGTTTGCCCCAACCATCGCCTTCAGGCCAATATCCTCCGTCAATTTTGCCCACTCCTGTTTTCAATCAAGTCTTTAACCAACAGTATATGGCTCAGTTTGGTGGATCAGGATCACATGACCATCAGGCCGGCTCCAACGCTATGGGAGGACCCACAAGTGCAGCAGGGAATGCAAACGGCTTCTTCGTCCCGGCTGGCGATAATTTGCCCAGTGGAAACGGAGCACAACCCGAAAATGAATCGTCGAAATTTCGGCATCCCTTTCAAATGCAGTTCGTGAACGGCGAACAGACCCCAATGTCCGGATTTTCAGCCAGATACATGGCAGATATATTCCCGTCACCCCCTCACCTTTACTCGAATCAAGACATGCCGTCCGGGATGACGCCCTTCACTACCAATATGACCCACTACTTCGGAGCCATGAACAATGCAAATGGACCAAACACTCACGGACCCAATACCGTACCGGGTGCCACGCGACTGTCACTACTGTCTATAAATAGGAATGCCACTGGCATTCAGGGCACCCTGATTTCTGAAACTCAAGAGAACGCCCATTTGGAACCTACCCGAAAAAGCAATCCGAATCCAAATAATGGCTCTTCAAACGAGTACATGAATCAGTTCATGAAGAAATAAGCAACATGGATAGCTGCGGTGTCTCAACCATTGCAACACCTCTCAAACCTCTGCATCGCGAGTGTGACTGCTAAGGCACAACTTCAACATTCTAGGCGAAAACGCTTAATTTACCGACATGTAAACGTTTTCCTTTATCTACCGAACTTTTAATAAACAATTCCAGGAATTTACATACGATTCGATACACTACTCATTCACGGACTGGACCATCCCACACCGTCTCAATTGTCCCGCGACCTTAGAAATGGTGGGGGGCTTGTGCCCTATATCACGTGTGTACCAAAAGCAGATTTTCTTCGAGGCCCTCACATCTCAACCTGCACACACGGTCAATCGCACCGAGCACGCCGCGAGGAAAAAAATTCACCACCCCATACAAGCGATTGAAAATTTTTCTTTTCTACTTTATCAGGCTTACCAGTTCAACATGAAGGTATGTTGAAACATCCATAAAATAGATTCCTCAGCTCGTCGTGGTTCCATTATCACGAACACCATCCTAGCGCTTTCAAGTATGGCTTCCTTCAAGTAATCATTCCCATCCATCCACATGAACCAAGAAAAGTCAAATCCCCCAACTTTCCTCCCGGATAATCCAGAAACCCATCTCACGAGCAGAAAGAGAATCAAGACCCCTTTTAGCAGCACAACATATACTAACAATGCAGTTAAACATCTCCTACCCAGCCAACGGTACTCAAAAGTGCGTTGAGATCGATGACGAGCACAAGTTGCGTGTCTTCTACGAGAAGCGTATGGGCCAAGAGGTCGAGGGTGACTCTGTCGGTGACGAGTTCAAGGGTTACATCTTCAAGATCACTGGTGGTAACGACAAGCAAGGTTTCCCAATGAAGCAAGGTGTCTTGCACCCAACCAGAGTCAGATTGTTGTTGTCTGAGGGCCACTCCTGTTACAGACCAAGAAGAACTGGTGAGAGAAAGAGAAAGTCCGTCAGAGGTTGTATCGTCAACCAAGACATGTCTGTCATTGCTTTGGCTATCGTCAAGCAAGGTGACAACGACATTGAGGGTTTGACCGATGTCACCACCCCAAAGAGATTGGGTCCAAAGAGAGCCAACCACATTAGAAAGTTCTTCGGTTTGACCAAGGAGGATGACGTCAGAGAGTACGTTGTCAGAAGAACCGTTGAGAAGAACGGTAAGACCTTCACCAAGGCCCCAAAGATCCAAAGATTGATCACCCCTCAAACTTTGCAAAGAAAGAGAGCTTTGAAGGCCAAGAAGGTCAACAACGCCAAGCAACAAAGAGATGCTGCTGCTGAGTACGCTCAATTGTTGGCTCAACGTTTGCACGAACGTAAGGCTGAAAGAGCTGAGATCAAGAAGAGAAGAGCTTCTTCTTTGAAGGCCTAAGTTAGCATCCTCCCCCACCTCCTATTTTAATTGGTAAGTAAATAAATACCGTTGTTCTCAAATGCCTGTACGCGATAGTTTTGCTTTTAAACGTTCTCGAATGTTTTTTTATTCAATGACCATGATCAGGTTATCTGAATCACTGAAGAAGTCCAGGACATGGCACTAATTGAGATCAGGGCCAATAGCTTGCTTCTTGCTGGCAGCGCTTTCCTCTTCCTCTTCACTAATGCCTCTCTTTGACACGAGACGTTTGATGTTTTCGTAGACTTGCTCCGTCGTGAGGTTTGAGCTGTATGTGAAATTTTTCTTGAGATAGTTTTCTTGCTGCTCTTTATACTTGGGATCTCTTAATAGAACCCTGAGATGATTATCAAACTGCGATTCTGGAATTTGCTTGCCGGTAAGAGGGCACTCGATAGTATTGACATCAGGGCTACGCCCCTGAGCCTTTTTCTTTAGCCTTGACTCCCCAGCTGCTTTGATTTTCATTCCTTTAGGAACAGCGTATTTCTGTTGTACGATTTCTTTCGACACTGAGTCTTCATCAGTGGCTGGTTGCTTGGAAGCTACTTGTGCAGCCGGGGTAGTGTCGGCTTTTGACTCTGGAATTTCAAGCGCAACATATGATGTTTTCGAATCAAGAGAACGATAGAGTACTTGCTCCCGCAGAATGGCTTTCGGGAGCTCAGACACCTCATCCACGGAGGAGATCCGAACCTTGTGGGTCAAAACAAAATCCTGCCAGTCAATGGAGGCAAAATGAGCTTGTTTCTCTTGCAACTCCTGGCGCTCACTTCTGAGGTTCAAGGATACCTTTTTGTCATACGCAGCTCGTCTATACAGTTCGGATAAGAGGCGTTCTTTGTTCAACTTGAGAGAGGCATCGATGGCTGCCGTATAGGCTGTAGACTTATTCGATACTTTATCTTTGATACCCTCATACTGCCTCCGGTATGTGTGGAATAGATCGTGTAATGTGTGACTGGGATTCAAAAATGCAAACTGCGATCTTTTACCACTTTTGGCCACATACGATCGTAGGGCCTCGATGTGTTTGATGTTATTGCAAGCGACGTAAAGCGCTGTGGCCTTTAAGACCTCTAAGTCGTATGCAGAGACTGGTGGTATTTCCGTGAGGTATAGTAGTTTTTGCGGCTCTTTAGATTGTGTTTTTCCGTTTTCTGGTATTTTGGTGCCTTCTTGTGTCTCTCCGTTTAGACGATTTTGGTAGTATTCATGGTACTCGTTATCGGGGAGAAGAAACAGAAACTGTGCGTTTTTATCGTCAGCAATTAACTTTTTTTCGAAATCCTTTCCGTTCTTTTTGACGTATACCACGCATTTGTCAATTACTTCCCTCACGGAAGCAGGAGGCTCCTGGGAAAGGGCAGACTTGTCAGGCATACGTAAGATGGACTGTGTTCGTTTAATAGAGACGCTTCTTCGATACGCGATGCCAGTTATATTGGTGTACAGGTGTGACAACAATAGATTTGACTATGACATGGAGTATTCACGCCCGAGATGAGACGCTCGAAGCAAAGGTTTTCATGCCACTTATCAAAATCAACCACGATAAGTCCGGCGGCCATGTACCCCATTTGTATCTTTGGTATGGTTCACTTTATGCCAGTAATGTATATCAATTGGCACTCTGGCCGAGTGGTCTAAGGCGCCAGGGTAAGGTTACCTTACCATACATTCCTGGTCTCTTCGGAGGCACGAGTTCGAACCTCGTGGGTGTCAAATTTTTTTTTATTTTAGATGTATCATATCACGTGTGCGATTGAACGGGATCGCATGTGTTCCATTGCGCATCGTTAGAGCTATCTCACATTAGACATGTCTGAGATATTGCGATGTCCAGACGGTGTCAAGAAATCCAGCAATCAGCTAGAAATGCCTTCCGATGATGAGATGTGTAGCTCTTCAGAAGACTCGTTCACAGAGGACTTGGATCAGATTGGCCGCCTCAGCATGCCGGCTCTCTCCCACTATTTGAGCAAAGACACGCTATCAAATATACCAAATTTGGATATGTTGGCTCCACTTCGAGGTATTCCACGTCTTCCGAATTTTCCAACGCTTCCTTCAGTGTCCAACTTGCCATCGTTCGAGCTAGCCGATGTCTCGAAATTCCTATTATGGAAGTTATAAATCACCAAGAGTAACAGTATGAACAATAGGTGTAATAATATTTATATTAACAATAGCAACAGCATTTATGGGATATTGTTTAGTTTATGGACA
>JAKUBD010000097.1:0-22176 GCA_030563125.1 Metschnikowia laotica
GGGGCTTTGTAGTAGGCGGGGAAGGTCTAGAGGCGGCAATTCGGGAGGTTTGGCTTCGAGCGAGGCCCGCCAGTGCGATTCGCTTGCATCATCCAAAGACTTCATGGCATCCTCGAGTTCCTTGTCGAGGTCTGCTTCCGAGTCAATGTTGACGTTGTCGCTTTGCACCTCTGCGCCGGAAGCTGCGTGAGTAGGTTTGACTCCCGGATCATCATCTCTCTTGACCGCCTCTCCATCATCTGCTGGCATGGCTTCTTCGCTAATCTCCTTCTTTTTGCTGTCCTCCGCATCTTGGTCCTTTTGCTTAAGTGCTACACGACTTGCGCGGGTCCGCCTCACGACCGTCTCAGCATCTGCCCGTGTGAGTGGGTTCTTCCGCTCCCTTCCGCGTTTCTTACGAGGTCTTCCTCTGCGGTTTGGTGGAGGGGGAGCCACCACTGGGCGCTTTTCGTCGTCATCTTCTGTTTTAGATCCCAGATGTGCCTCGTCATCCAGGAATAGAGGACTTGCTGTTTTGAGGAGTTTACCCTCGTACATCGAGCGGAAGTCGGCCCGCTCGCCCATCATTTTTCTCTTGCGGGCAGACTGCAAGACCTTAAATGTGTCTCGTAAAAATTTGAGCCTCTGGGCCACGTTTGTAAGGTCATAGTACCAATTCATGTCCAGTTCACCCGGATCTGCGCCGTTGGAAATGGCTGAGGAATAAGATGATAGGTTGGCCAAGGAATCATCGACTGAACGCTCAAAACTGTGTGCTGAGAGTGCCACTAGGTGCTGCTTTCGTTGAGGAGGTCCTTTTAGACCCGTTGGGTCCGCCTCGTTTCTGTTTTTGTAGTTAAGCGTGACCATCTTGGAATCGAGCTCCTCATATAATCGAGGTTCGGCCTGTGCCCACTTTTCGGGATCATATCGAAGCACCACTTCTCTTGGGTTGATTCGCATGATTATTATATTTTATTTTTTGTTGGAGGGGAGGAGGGAATATCTGCTTCAATTTTGTCTGCGGAGATCGCTGTTCATCGTCTTCGGCTGCGGGCGTTTGTGTCACAAGATGGGCGGAAAAAAATTACTGCAACGGGATCTCAGCTAAGGAGATGCTCTAGATTATTAGATGGAAAAAAAGAAATGCAAAGGCGGGCTTAATAAAATAACACAATTCGTGGTGACGCCCGTGTTCCGTTTGCAGTATCGACGAACAAAGATCGCGATGCTTCGAGTGCAGCCACGTGTGTGCAGGATAATCATGAGACGACCTCGCAGCTGGCGGATGGGTTGAGCTCTACCCACGTAACTTGTACGTTTGTCAGATTCCATTCGGCATCGTGGTGTGATAGTCTAGCGATCCCGATTCAAGCGCTTCCGAAACGCCTGTGAAACATCTTCAAAGAGCCTTCAGAACATTACTGAACGTGCCACTTCGCCGAGCTTCCGTTCTCGCTACTCTTCACCACAGCCCACTAAAAGCACCACCAATGACCACATCAGAGATTCTGCCAACTAGCGAAAACGAGCCTCTCTCTGCCACCGCCTCGCAGCTTCAGTCCTTGGTGGAGTCCTTCATCGACTTGGGTGTTTTGGTGCATGATAACCAAGGTACAGTTCAAGCCCAGAACGCCCTCACACAAAAGACCAACCAGGTGGTCAGTCAACTTTCAGGAATAACAAATAGTCCTTTTACGCAGCAGTACCCGATTCCGGCTGACGTGTTAGCATATATTGAGGAGGGCCGTAATCCGGACATTTACACGCGAGAGTTTGTCGAAGTTACGGCCAGATCTAATGCTCGTTTGAAGGGAAAGATGGATGCTTTCCGCAAACTTCTGGAGACTTTGGGTGCAAAGCTCATCGAGGAGTTTCCTCACTTGAAGCCTGGCGTTGATGATGTGCTACAGAGAACCCACGTGAAGAGCAATGAGCAGTAAAAGGTGTACCATGAGCCACAATGGACCGAATGAAGGGGCAAGTGCTACCGGTCATACCTGAGTGTGGCTTAATTATTACCAGTGGCTGATTAAATCAAAATGAAGGAAATTTTCAAGGTATCAGAGGAGCTATAATAATCTGTGAGCGCGTGCTGGAATGTCTCAGCATGTCCCGGGAACAAAAGAGGATGCGATGTTTGTACCCAGAGGCCATTTGCTTGTCAAAGAGCTAAAGTTCGAGGCAGGGAAAAAGAAGAGAAAAAACCGCACATTGATCAGCCCTACATCATAAGATGACCTTCGTGCCCGTGGGTCGGTCTTCAGGCCGGTGGAATTTGATGTCCCGAATCCCCACCAGGCCTTCTTTCCTCATGACCAAAAAGCCCGAGTCTCTTCGGCAAGAGAAGCACCGCCAGCATGACATTTCTCTGCGGTAAATTGTATTTGGTGGAAACTGAGTTGGGCTTTACCCATCCCCCATTTCGTCCTGCACCTACAGTCCCACTACAGGCGACCCGCAAGCTGCGGTAAGCCCCAAATGTTGAGATAACTAGCTTCTGATGACCGATTTTCTTTTGACGGGAGCATCAAATTCCCGACGAGAGCTAATTCTGGCGGGAACTTCCCTCGAGGCTGCACGGTCTTTTGCCCAAATCGGTGCGCTACTGTTGTTGCTGCCGCCGCTGCTGGCTTGATCTCAATGCGTGCACGCGCGCCGCACGCACTCGCTTTCTACTTTACGTTGTTCGAGCATACTTCTCGACTGAATGGCCAGCAAATTCCTGAGCGGCTGGGGACGTGCTGGCAACCCGTTTTGCAAAGTCAGGTTGAGATTTCTTCCTGTTCTGTTGCGGTTGTCTGTCCGGTTGGTGGGGCAAAAGCATTTGCGTCAGTGCAACATCATCATTCCGCAGAACGGAGTCAGATGTATCCGAACTCGGGGCTTTTCTTCAAGCCTCTGATATTGTTCCCGGAGGAACCTCCAAAATAACTGGACTGGTGGAAATGAGTGTCGAATTCTGCAGGGTATGCTGCGCGCAAACGGCAATTTTGCATGTCGCGCAGAATAATGCTGGTTTAATTTGAGATTTGCGGCATGTCCAAGCACGAAAACGCTCTGAGAACAAGCCAAAAGCCGAAACGCCCCTACCAGTTGCACCCGCAACCTACATACTCATGCGCTAATTCAGAGCGGCTGCATGTAAAATACAGATTGCCTTTTCTTATAAAGAGACGTCTAGTCGCCGCAGATGAGCCGCCTCTTTTCGCTCGGACCCTACTCTCTTCCTAGGAATCGAACCCTAGAACCACCTTCATTTGGAAAGTTCATTACACATCCACACACTCAGGCAAATCTCCTTTACAACAGCCCCACACGATGATGAGATCCTATTTTCCCCTCGCAGTTTTCCTTCTGATGCTTTCCTTCGCTCTCGCTGAAGAAACTGCAACCGTCACCTCCTCTGTCTATGCATCGGTCACTATGAGCGAATACATATATGCCATTGATGGCACAACCACCAGCACCATTTTGACTGGTGACATCAACACTTATCCATGGACAGACTCTGCAGTCAGCTCTGCTGCTACCGGGTCACCATCTATCACTTCTGCATCTTCAGACCCCATCATCACCAGCAGTGCTGGTAATGATTTCGAAATTCCTCATGGAGACTACTCCACTACAACTTACGAGGACCTTACCACCGTCGACGGAACGGCTACGCTCATTAGCTATGTGGCCTACATCACAAATGTTTGCTCTTAGAGATCACGGTGACTTTACCATGAACGATATATATGACTTGGCTTGTAACAGCTTGTCCGTAGAATCAGGCACCCGGCATTGCACCCTGTCCTTCGTCCAGCACCGGCTTTTTATTTCACTTGTATCTTCACTCCCTTTGCGTTGCCTCTTGACCGTTTTGCATGGCCTAATGATTTTCTTCGTGGCCTCTTGATAGGTTTGCCTTTGTTATCCATCCATTTCCTTCTGAGCCGTTGTCTGTTTCGCTAGTAGCTACAAAATGATAAACAATTTAATATACAATTGATACTCAAGAACAGAATAGTTTGAACCGGTCAAACTGGCTGTTGGAACGCATGCCTAAACAGTTTCGACATGTTCGGTTTCGAGCTTTTGGTCACTTTCCAACTTTCTATTGGAAAGCTGAGGTGCCTCGTCCCCGAAAATTTGGGCAACTTGCTCCAAGGAGAAGCCGGAAGTTTCTGGGAAAGTGAGGTACACAATAATAAGCTCGGCACAAAGAACACAACAGTAGACAATGTAGTACTTCCAGTCAATGGCGTCCATTGCAATAGGGTTAACGTAACCGTTGTAGACCAAAACAATCAATTGGACGCATTGGAAGATATTAAGGCCCTTGGCTCTGTGGGTGTATGGCAAAATCTCGGTGACGTACAAGAAGGGCAATCCGTTGACACCAACATCGTAGAAGAAGTAGTAGAAGAAGATCATTGCCAAGACACCGTTGGCCAAGTCCTTGTTCTCAAAGTTTGTTTTCTGGTTGACGGCCGACAAGGCTGTCCAAATAACATACGTCACCAACATACCACTGACGCACGTTAGGAACATAGTTCTTCTCTTAACCATGTGCACAATACTACACATGGTACAGCAGATGACGAAATTGTAGATCATCAAACAACCGTTGATCTGCAATTGTTTCTTTGTTTCCGTGATACCAATGGAGTTCAACACTTTGACCAAGTAGTAGGACACAAGGCCGTTACCAGAAAGCTGCATCATAATGGCAACCATGACACACAAAAAGGTTCTCTTTCTGAACGACTTCTTCATGATGAAGTCGGTGTAAGAAGAGTTCGAGTTGAGTTTTTCTTGTTCCAAGGCAGCCTCGATCTCCTGGATCTCGTAGTCAACCAAGGCAATGTCACGGGGGTCGGTGGAGTCACCAGTGTGGAATTTGGACAACACCCTTCTGGCCTGTTCATACTTTCCCTTGTCAATAAGATATCTGGGGGACTCGGGAACAAGCCAGAAAAGTGCAACTTGGACCAAGGGCAAGAATCCTTGAAGGTAGGAAGGAATGGTCCAAGACTCCTTGCCGTCTATGGTTCTCGTACCGTAAGTGACCCACGAAGCAATGATGGCACCCAAGTACCAACAAATGTTGTAGGAGAAGGTGGCAGTCTCTCTGTGGGTAGGGTAGGAGATCTCGGAAATCAAGGTGGGAGAAGCAATGGTAGCGAAACACACGCCGAAACCCAAAACAATTCTGGAGGCCAAGAAAAAGCCATAGTCCGTGGACACACCCTGCAAAATGGCACCAATAACAGTGATAATTTGGCCACAAATAATTACCGGCTTACGACCAAAGCGGTCGCAACAGTAAGGCGAGAAAGGAAGAGCAGCAATGTTACCGAACAAGACACCGTTGGACAAGGCACCCAAACGCTGGCCGGTAGGGTAGTCCATGTCCTTTTCCCAGTGCAGCAAAGACTGCAAACCATTCAACATACTTCCATCGTAACCGTTGTTGGTGGAAGTGAGCGTGATGAGAAACACACAGAAAGACAAAAGACGCAAGTGGGACACTCTGTACCACGGACGAGTTTCGGCTATGTAATCTTTGACGGTCACCGGCACTTCGTCGAGGTGGGAGATCTCGGTTGCCTTTTTTTCGAGCGACTCGGCACTGCTAGACATTTTAGTTGTAGTACTTGACCTTGTAATGCTTGGATGCCAGTTTGAAAATGTGGAACACCTTGACGGAACTCACCGACTATTTATTTCTGACTTGTGAGTCGGTAACTGGGCAATGCTCCCCACTGGCCACTCCTGGAGGATGATGAGGAGCAGACGCAAGTGGACGCATGGGGAAGCGAAGCCGGTGGAGCTCCATGCATGTCGGTCAAGTGCCGCCATACAACCATGAAGTCCGGATCATTGGTTGGGGCATGCGCACGCGGGGCAAATAACGTTTTCATGGGGTGCTAATTTTACGACAGGTAGATCTGTGGCTATGCAGACTGGTCGACTACTAGCAGATGGCCGGCTGACAGAGGGAAAGATGCATTTCTGGGACTAAAGCTGGCGTTGGATTTGGGTTTTGTTGTGTTTCACAGATGAGCCGATGCGCCCTTGTCGATCAAGCGCTGATTAGAGCGCCACGAAACAGTGCGGGCGTGGCCCCGAACTTGCCTGTATATACTCCGCTACCCCAGATTTGTGGACGCGGGAAATCGTGTTGTGTGCCGGAGTATATGTCTATCTTGCGCCTCGCATATTGGAGTTTGGCCTGCTTGAAACAGGCTCAGAAGTCTTGGAAGACTCTGACTGCACGGGCAGACGAAACGTTAAACGAGAATTGCGCCCACGGCTGGGAACACCCTTACTGTACGTAGTGGCCAATCTCCAAGCTTCACTTCTTAGATATCATCCGAATGCTGCAGATACACCTGATATCGAGAACATGGGTGCCTTTCTTCACAAAAATTGCTTGATTTTTATCTCCAAACGTGGCGATGTGCGCACAGTTGATTTGGACTCCCTCCGTGTTACGTTGGTCAAGCGTCTCGGGTTTCGAGTGGAACCAACCATCCAAAACTTGAAAATGGCTGTATGGGGAAATCTTTGCATCGCAGCAAGTGGGCACGAGCTTTTGGTTTTGGACTACAAGAACGGTTGGATCGCCAGAAAGGACATGAAGGCATTTATAAGTGGATTGAAGGTTGACCCAGTTCCTGTGATCAATCAAGATCAAGCGCTTCTTCGGATTATATTGATGACCCCAAGAAAAGTGCTGATTTGCGATTTTTCTCTCCAAGAACATGAGTTCACTGATAATGTTACCGAGCACGGTATTCACAACGATAACCAAGTATATCCTCTTTTTCATTTTGAAGACAGCAAATTGACAATTGAAGAAAATCCAAGGAGCTTCAAGTGCATTGATATGAGAGACTTGACAGTCGAAACATTCAAGACTCAAACGGCGGTTCCGTCTGCTCGCACGGGTCATCCTCGACTAGTGTCGACAAGCAACTGTGTTTTTTGGAGCGACAGCACCGACACACACAGATTCACACGAGCCATGGCGACCATTGAATGCAAGGATTCGTAATGCTACAAATTACTCTCACGATAACGATTGTACATGATATAATGAACAAGTCTTGTCTTATGCCTATGGGGCACTTCTAGTACTCATAATTAGTACTCAAATATTTGGGGTTGTGATAATGTCTAGGTTTGACATTAACGCTTAATATACTTGGTGTATGCGTCAAAGTCGAAATTGCCGAATCTGTAGTCCACATCCATCATCAACTTGATTGCGTCCTGTGACTTGTAGACGTACTCTGCGGGGTACGAGATTAAGGCGTTCGTCAACGTTTTGCCGGAACTGAGGTTGTTCTGCTTGTAAAACTGATCTTGGTTGAAGTAAATCACACGAGGTTTGTTATCGTACACTTGGTCGTTGGACAAATTGTAAACGCCTGGGTACCCACTGACTGCCTTGAAGTTGGATTCTCTGGTGTTGACAGGATGCAACGGGAATAATCTTTGCAAGAGCTCGTAGGATGCCAAGGTGAACCCGAATTGAGGCGACAGTCTAAAGACTCTGGCAAGAGAGCCCTTGAAAAATGCAGAGACACCCTCTTCCTTCAAAATGTGGCTGAATGCATGGGTGATACCTCTATACTTCACATCACCCTTCTTGGTTTCGACTTGCAATCTAGTCTTGATAACGTCTGCTGGGGTAGTGAAAAATGCTGCTGGAGCACCAGCCATAGCACCAGAGATCAACAATTGCAAGGTGTTGAGCGAATGCTTTTTGGATGGATCGTTTGGATCAAAGTCAAAGAGGTAGTACTTGATGTTTGCGTAGGTGGGGAAGTAAATGGCGGAAAATGGAACGTCTCTCAACAAGCATGCACTGGCACCTTTGTAAAGACCTTTGAGACCCAATTGCCTGATGATCTGACCAGCGCTCAACTTCTTTTTGGGAATTTCACCAGGCTGAAGAGGCTTCAGGCCACCTTGCATTTGCAATCTAATTTTGACAATTTCCAAAGGATTCGTGAAAATAACTTGGCACGCACCAGCAGATGAACCAGCCAAAATCTCCCAACTTGGGGTGATATTGCCGGCATCATCGGTTCCGATCTTACGAATCAAGTCGTTGACAGTCAATTTGATAGCTTTTTCGGGTGCAACACCAACAAGTTGTGCGCCCAATCCAGAGTACAAACCTTTGAAACCCTCATTGCGGAGAATTTTTTTCAAACAGTCCAAGGAGTTATCGTAAAGTGCCTTGTGTTTCTGTGCTTGCATTCTTGTTTTGATCAAGTCGATTGGGTACACGGCAGTAGCACCAATACATCCTGCAATGGAGCCCAAGAAGAAGGAATACATGGAGTCAAAGATGGGCCATAAAGAAAAGTTGTCGTCTTTCACAGGTTGGGCGGCTGAGTGCTCAAAAATAGCAGGCAATGTGGGGGCATTGTTGTTGTAATTGGGGTTCAAGAAGGAAATCAACTCACGTCTTGGAATCTCCTCTTTATCGCGGTTGATCAAAAAGAACAATAAGTCTAATTCCGGAGTGGTGATACTCTTGAAGTTAGAAGACTTCAAGAGGTGGTCAGTGAGGTTTTTGTGCAACTCTTGCTTGCTGATCAAAATGTCCAACTTGTCTTGGGAAGTTGGAGGAGTGTTAGCAATGACCTCGTTGATAAGATCCAATTTGTTCAAGCAGTTATAGACGAAAAGCACATTGGACAAGGTGAACTTCTCCTTCTGGAAAAACTCAGGCAAAGAAGCCAAGTTGTCCTTCAACTTGATGGACAACTTATGGCTCATGTTGGTGGTGAGCAAGTGGTTGAGTTCCTCGGAGTTGATGAGGGCCGACTTTCCGGAGACTACCTCAAAACCACCAATCAACTTGGTCACAGGCATGTTGTTGATCAAGGAAACAAAGTCCAAAAAGTCAATCTCGCCCTCTGGGGAAAAGAAGCGCTCCAAGTACGCCCAGTTGAGTTTTCTCTTCTTCATCTGGTACTTTGGATCGATGGCCTTGTTGATGTTGTTGAGCGCGTCGATGCACTCGGTGTACTTCAAGGTATTCTGGCCCTTGGTGAAGCCATTGAACAAGAGCTTGAAGTCACCATCGGCCGAGGTCAAGGTGTTAATGAAGGAAACAAAGTCAGCCTCATCCACATAGCCTTTGTGGTCCTTGTCGGCCAATAAATAGAGCAAGGCATACGAGTCTTTGGGCAAGTCGTTTGGAAATGGGGAAAGGATGGCAGCGAACTCCGGGAAAGAAAGGAATTTCTTTTGGGTTTCCTCATTGACAGAGGAAAATTGATGGAAGAGTTCCTGGGCTTTGAGTTGTGTAGTCATGGTGGGGCGTGTTGAGCATATGACTCAAAATTCTTTCACGAGAAAATATGGGGAAATGACTAACAACTGTCGGACCGGTGTGGGGAGAGGATGGATGAAGAAGCACGCGGGGGCGATACCTTTCTGTCGATGGATTCTGAGTTCAAAGTGGCCGGGCTGCCTAAGAAAACACTGAAATGAGAGAAAGCGGGTCTTTTTTCAACGGAAAGGCCGGTGTGGAGAAAATGCCTTGACAGACGAAAATCTCGTGTCCCAAACGGGCAACCGAAAAAATGGACCGGAATAGCGCGCATTTCAGCGGGCAAGACCGGTCGGTGCACAGAGGAGATGCGCTTTAGCGGGCTGGGGTACGGAAGGTGCGCTGGAGAACGTTGGCCGGTTCATTCTGTTGCCTGGATCTGTAGGCTCTACTTTGGTGCTGGCGGCAGGTCAGCGGCGATGAAACTTGCGAGCTCCGAGGCCAGAGATGGGTCGGAAGTGGAGACGCACCCTGTTCGCAGCCGACCACTCTGCGGGCCCGGGGCCGGTTGGCAGAGGGATTTTTTCGGCAGAGCGGCGGGCGGGCCTTCGCTTTTAGCAGTGGAACCAGCTTGGCGCCAGTAAAGCGGCCTGTCGCTCCGCCCGGACAATGCCTTCGGCCGGCGTTTGATCCGAGGCCACACGTAAGCAGGTGCAGCCTCCGCTGGACCGAGCCGGAAGCGGGGGAGCCCTCCGCCACATACCGGACGTTGCGTTTTTTGCCGCGGGCACCACCGAAAACAGCTTGTCGTCACGTGCTGCGGGGCAGCGTGCGTTCATAGGAGCCAGCTCTTCTTGTCGGAGTAAAATACCGGCGGTTTGTCTTTTAGCAGATGTTGAAAGCACGTTTCTGTTGTCAGCTGCCTTTCTTTTGCGATTCTCTAGTTTTTTTTTTCCTGTCTCTCTTTCCGCTTTTGGTAGCCCTGACGTGCAGCGTCTGAGCGCTTGGGATTGTCGCTGTGTCCTCTCACGACCACTCTTTTTTCTCTTAATTTATCGATATCTGATACCGACATTGTGTCGGAAGTTACTTTATCGGGCTTTTTGTAATTGACAACGACCTACTTGGCGTTCTTTGTAACTATTAACTGGGTGATGGTGGTGCGATCATTCCCACTTTTTCACACTTACGCATTAGTTCACATTGTAGCTGCCCGAGAGGGAAACACTCTGAGGCAAAGACACGAACACAATTTCAAACCCTGCCAAAACAAAAAGACATAAAGTAGCTCTTGAATCGCCTCAAAGTCATCTTTTTTATACTCCATCAAACAAAGTTAAAAAACTTCCTAAACAATCAAAATGGCCGCCCCTCAATCTCAATCTGCCTCTGCCCAATCTAAGTCTGCGCCAAACAAGGACAACTTCAACTACACCTGCAGCTCTCGCTTGGGATACATTCCAAGCTGCACCATTGCCTAAAGAATTGGGCTTTTTTTTTTTTTTATAATTATAAATTTATTTGATTGAATAAACGAAGCTTCACATTTGCTCGTAGCTTTTGAAAGTGGCTCGGGGCCGGTTCTTCAGCCGCGTCGATAGTGATTGCACACAGGATTCCAACACACTACGACAGCCTTCACATAGCTAGGCTCTTCTCACGTGTACGACCTACCCATATTATCCGATGTCAACCGGAGCACCAGGTACGTGGTTTCAAGACTAATATGGCACTGAAGCAAAACTAACAACAGGCGGAAACTTCAGATCGTGGACTCCCACGCCCCCGGAACGTGGCTCTTTTCCATTGGACCATCTTGGCGAGTGCAAGCAGCAAATGATGGAATATTTGAAGTGTATGAAGTTCACCGAGAATAGAAACGCTCCAAATTGCAGAGTCTTGGCCAAATCTTACTTGAAGTGCAGAATGGATAATGAACTCATGGAAAATTCTGATTGGTCTTCGTTGGGCCTCATCAATCTTCCAGACGAACAAAACAGACTGAAGGCTACCAATCCTTCTCCAGCTCCCGGAACTCCCAAAGCTCCTGGATCCACGGAATCTTCCAACAATTAGGGTTCTGTTTCCTCAAAGCCCATACTTCGGCTTCTGCAGCCGGGTATCCCATTTCTTGTCCATACTAAACCTTGTCTATACTAAATGAACGCAGTCACGAAAGCCAACGCTATCCGATAGAGGTTCCTTAGTAGCTACGTAATTTGGATGCTTTTGGGGTGCATACGCACAAATGTTACATTATTCGCTATGTCTAGACTTCTTTGGCTTCTGATGCTGGCTTCGAGGCACTTCCTCCCCGTCCGCCTCTTCCGGAACCACGGGATCCGCCTCTGCCTTTGCCTCTTCCTCTGCCTCTGCCTCTTCCTGCGAATGGGCTGCCATTTTCCTCACGCTTCTGCACTAGACCATTGTCGGCTCCCTGAGGCCCTTGCTGTGGCATCATTTGCTGCTGTTGCAAGAACTGAGGTGGCAATGGAATGCCTGGAACAACTGGAATAGGTCCTGGCATGGGTCCAGCTGGGTACCCGGGCATGGGAATTGCGCCCATTGGTGGCATGGAATTCATAGGAACGGCACCCTGGCTCATCACATTATGGTAAATTTGTCCGTGGAGCTGTTTGATCGCACTGGCATTAATGTTGCCCGCTTCTTCAGATCCGGAACCCTCGTCCTTGTTTGCTGTTTTTTGGTCATCTTTCTCCGCCGCTCCCTCAGATTGATCTTTCTCGCTTCCCTTCTTCAAAATGGCCAAAAGCTCATTGCTCTTCTTGGAAACCTCCTTCTTCGATTTGTTGTTAGGAGTCTCAGATGGTTTGGCGGGGGCGACCACGGCCTTCTTCTGACGCTCGCTCACATTCAATGGTTTCTTGTTTCTGGAAGCGTTGGAGTGGAACACCAATTGTCTGAAAGAGATGTTGAGCAAGGCCGAGGCTTCCACAGTAGTTCCTCTGTTGGTCTTCAACTTGCCTCCCATATTATTACCACCAACCAAAGGAATGTCAAAGACAACACTCACGGAGGTATTTCTTCCATTAGTGAAGACACCAACGACAGTTCCCTTGCTTAATCTTGGCACCTTTCCGGAATGCTGAACGTAAATGACTCTGTCGCCGAGTCCAAATCTTTGCGCTCCCAAAACCTGAGTAGAAGATGCTGGGTTGATAACAGCATCAACCGGGACACCCTTGACATCCTTTTGATCCAAAGGCAACGGTTTGCTGACGTAATCAATCATGAACTGCTCGATTGCCTCGATACTGAATCTAGTTAAAGATTCCGACTCCAAAGAGACTTGCTGCATACCCGCCTTCGCAGACTTCAACCACAGCTTGATTGCAGCTATTTCAGTCTTGTCAGAGATTGTGCCAATACGTGGCATGTCGTTGGATTTTGGCAATTTCTCCAAAGCATCGAAAAATTTGGGGAACTTCGACCTGTAGTCTCTCAACAATTGTACTGTCAATGCCGAATACTCCCAGAACTTGTGGTTTTTTCTAGAGTAGCCGAGAACCTTGAGGCGGCGCACATCAAACTTCACGTCCAATCCGACATTGACCTTCAGGCCCGAGGGATCTTTGAGCATGTAAGAACCAGTAATCTTAGACAAGAACAAAGGATTCACACGAAGAAGTTTAGAAACCTCATAAGATGGGTAATATCTAATTTCCTTTTGCTCAATATCATATCTCTTCTTTCCAATCGTGGGTTCCATCACAGACAGAATCTTGTCAATGCGGACATTGAGCTTACCAGAGTCGGTGTGACCGGCAATCGTAGCTGGGGCACCATATGCGAATGCTCCCAAGAAAACGACTGGCAAATCCAATGGGTACTCGTCTTCAACAGCGATGGGTCCTCTCGTGGCCAACCTGGAGTCAGAGTTTTCAATTGCGCCAACAATTGTTTGTAATGGGAATGGCTCGCACTCGTCTGCAAAAGTCTTCACGATGGCACCTCGTTGAGTTCTAAGAGTACCGGTCACCTTTTGCACAAAAACAATGCATTCAACTGGACCTAATATCACAGCCGCGCTATTTTTGTAGTTGTAGATTAAATCTCTCGAGATTCTCCGCATATCATCTTTCTCAGCGGGGCTCAACTCGAAGGTATCAAACTTTGGGCCGTTAACACGCTTCACAAATTCATGCTTGAGCTCAGGCTCATAAATCTGCGTCACACGATACTCAGCGAGGAAGGGCCAGTTTGCGTACACAATTTTCCCCATGTACTTATGCGTGAATTGTCCCACAGAAGTATCTTCCCAATTAGAGCCAAGAGTCAAATTCATGGTTTCGGACTTCGACGGAAAGTTAAAGACCTTAGTGCCCAGGAGGCGCAATTCGGCATCAAAAGGAATAGTGTACAACGATGGGAAACCTGACAAAAGACTAGTTCCTAATTTAGCACCCTTTGGCAATTCAAACTTGAAGTTAGGATCTAAGGGTGGAAGAACGAGTGCCTCCTCATAACATCTGTCGTGCTCGAGGTCATGATAAAACCCATGTAAAGGAGATGGGTAGAAACCGTCAACCTGCAAGTTGTGGATGAAGAGAATGTTGTGTCCGTGTGAGTTTCTCTTTTTTTGTACGGCGTCGAGTTTTGCCTCCACGGGCCTGATCACGTCGAGTAATCTCTTCTCATCCACAAAATCCAAGAGAACGACAGCTTCCCAAGAGGCTGTTTTTCCATTAAGGTCAACGTCGACTTCAGCTGGGTAGAAATCAATAATTGGCGAATGTTCATCAGTCATTAAAGGTCTGTATACCTCTGGCAACAACTTCTTGGACCGTGCGGGTAAGACGGCCATTAATTGCTCAAAAGGTTTGAAAGGTTCGGCCAAGTCAAATTGGACATCAGTCTCATTTTTCTCCACCATTTTCTCAATACCTCTATTGATATCAGAGATTCTAGGAGAGTAATGGTATTTGTAATACCAACTCCACGATGGGCATCCTTTATAGTAGTAATATAAAACCCACTGTAAGCCCTCGCAATAGTGTTTAGTGATTTCAAGTAAACTTTCATCATCATCAATGGAAAAATTCAACTTGTCCTTGTAATATTTGTCCTTAGATGCAACAAACTTTTTGTCGTAAAGATCTTTGATGTCTTCCTTCAACTGATTGCTGGCAAAAACGTTTGCACTCTCGTACTTCTTGACGGTCTTTCTGATATCAGTACGACGTGCTTCCAATTCCTCCTCGTTTTCGTACGGGGAAATACCATCCACATCAACAATAGCCTCATAAGTATCTTTAGATTTGGAGTGCACTAGAAGTATTCCGGCTTCCAAAGCGAATGATTTAAGAAACTCCAAGTTCTCTGTCACGAGTTCAGTTGGTAAACTGAGAGAAGGAAGCTCATTTTTGTTGGCAAGTTCGATCAAAGTAGCCACAGGTTGGCAGGCTGTTTCAAACAACCAGCTTTTCATCAAGTGCACAGCTTGCTTCTCGTTCTTCAAGATGATTTCTTTTCCAGTACGCTCACGCTTTCTTTGCCCTTTGATCGAAATGTCATCCAAGCGTTCATTGAACCATTCGAGATCAACATTGTTGTTTTCGAAATTCTCCAATTCGAATTCAGACAAGTATTCCAACCAGATGGAGAGTCTTTGGAAGTTGATTTTTCCACCTTCATTCAAGTAGCCATCCATATGTCTGATACTTTGCTTGAAAGCAGCAATTAAAAGTGGAAAAGCACCCTTGTTGATGTGCAAGTCTGGCAAATGAGGCAAAAAGTCGTTACCGATGACGTACATAATCAAGATGAAGTCATCCAACACTCTTTCGAAGCTGTATTCAAACGGAAGCTCACCCAGCAAGTCTTTGAACTCCAACTCCATGTACTCTCTCACCAATGATAGGTGTAATAAAAAGAATTTTTGGTCAGTGACGTCTCCAGTGTTAGGAGTTCTGGACTTTCCGAAAGTCACCTCTTCTCTGAGAATGGAAAAATGAGGATCATGCGTCACGAGACCCAAAACGATCAAATCGGCATCCAACCCGTAGATACAGTGTCTCATGTTTGGGTTGTAGTTTTTCTGTGACTTCATGGTTCTGATGTATTCCATGATCTTATGCTCACCCTCACCCGGGACCTCGTGGCCGGACAAGACAATTTTGAGGTTAGCCCATCTGGTATCCTCGGTCATTTTCTTGTGGATAAAGTATTTCAAGTTGTCCGTCAACTTAGCCATGAACTCTGTGCCAGGAGTGATGGAGTTAGAGTCGAAAGGGTCCTCCTTGGGAATGGTCTCCCCGTTTTCGATTGCTTTTTTGAGATTCTGCTCGGCCTCGAATGCAGATCTGAATCTTCTTGCACGCTGCTGATTCATTTTGGCCCGGGGGGCAACACCATCGATGGCCATATAGAAGACTTCTTTAGGCTTGATGATGTCAAACAAGTGATCGATGTAATTGAAGATGGCAGAAAACATCTGATCCTCCGTCATTCTCCGCAATGTGTCATTGTCCGAATGTGTACACGTATGTAAAATCGAGTTCATATCAAGGTATAAGTTATCATATTCGGGCACGTTTTCGCCGTCAACCAACTGAGAGATTAACGGCCATCTTTCCGAGATGAACCGGAAAAATTTCGGGATACCTGTAAATGTTAGTAATCGGTCTTGGGGACTGCTGTAAATTGTGGGGCTCACATACCCATTACTGGTTTCAATGGTTGAGCTTGGGGAAGATTTCAAGTTGTCCATTTTGAAGCGGGTGCGTTGAACAGATTTCAGGTCCGCGCACGACCCGCTATGCACTCTTGTTGAAATCTATCATGTCTACCGAGCCGGACCGAAACGATATATTGATAGTTTTGGCTAGCTGTGGTATTTTCTATTATCTGTTTCTGCTACGCACACGCATCATGCTCCAAGACTAGTCTCGGGCGTCGAGCTACGCATCTTTTTTAAGGGCCAGGTTAGGCTTCATATGGGGTATTTTCTTGAATAACAAACAATTGTAATGAATTGAATCCTCGCTAGAGATGCAAGGTCCTCCTCGTGCCTCTGTAGGTCTTCACAGCTGTGTTCTGTAGCATATGTTTGCTATAGTGCCATGCGTTGCTTGTGTCGAAGCTCCCTGGGCTTGTTCCGCCCATGAGACTATATCTCGCTGTGAGCGCACCACTCCACCGATCCAACGTATCGACCAACAACGATTGTTGACGAATAAACTCCAGTCGGAATTGGAAGATGCTCTGATGTATAAGTCTCTCACAAATTCTTCTTCTTGCGCAGATCATTTGCTTGAGGTCACCGAGTAAGTTATTACCGCGAGCCTGAGCAGATCTAGAAAGTCTGTTGAAGAAACGTCCTGAGGCCAGTGAAAAGGTATCGGCTCTTTGCATCAAGGATCGGACTGAAAGCTTGGTCATGTCCAAGTACTTTTCGCCCTTTTCTTCCAAGGCGCCCTTTAACCGCTGCAAAGTCTGATTCACAGTATCGAAAGATATTTGGCTAGTTGCGAATAGCGCAGACCTGGAAAGCAGACGACACCAATCTGCCCATTTTCTCGTCATGGTCAACAGGTCGGCCACTATTGCATCTTTATAAGACTTCATATTTGTCGCTGCAACACAAACATAGTGGCATCCAGCGCTAATTGAAGACCCGAGCCACATTTGCTTCAAATCAGCATTTCGGTCACGAACGCTCGATGCAAGATTGATGGTGGATCTAGAAACGCGAGACCACCAGCCAGACATATTGGGTATCAAATTGTGCGCATTTTTGAGAACTTGAGACCATGAAGGATCCAGGACACTCAGGAGTTTAGCTAGTACTCGGTTCCCGGCCTTCGAATCGCGGATCGTGTTTTCGCTATAGGAGGCGTAAGATGGGTCTTTGAAAGGGAGTCTTCTAGACAAAGCCTCAGTAACGCGAACGCTCCCGGACGGAGTTAATTCTTTCGATCGACTGAACAACTGCTGGAGACCGGAGTACCTGTCAAAGGTACGTGATAACCAACGGTTTTCTGCACCTGCAGGATACATCGGTGCGAGCTCGTATCTCTGGGCCACAGGGTGGGGCGCGGTCACTGATAAGTTGGCACCCAGCTGCAACAAGATGGACTTCGTACTTAAAATCAACAACAAAAACACCATGGAGAAGAACACGCTTTTTTTCTTGATATGAAAGTTTGCCTTTTTCAAGCTCGTAGCGTGTGTCTCGGCGGGGCGTTCTGATATCTCTGTGGGGCTCGAGCATTTCTCCTCTCCGTTTTTTGAGGCACGGAAGAGAACAGTGACATGATGCTCCTGACACCTTTTGATAAAACCCGAAGTGAATCGGGCAAAGCTGGTGGGGTACTTGCTCAGTTGTTCACTTGCACCTTCTCCTGAGGGCAACTGAAACGGCTCTTGCGGGTGGCTACCCAGGGTTTCCTTGAGGGTGGCCAACAGCGCTGAAGTGCCTGATTTATTCATGGCGGGTACCTCGATCAAAATTGTACTGCCGTCCACAAAGGTCATAGGGCTCGAGCCTCTGTCGTGCCCAACCACAGACTTGTGAGTGAGCACTGTCTCCTGCTCAGCAGAGGAAGCAGCGGAATCTTCATCAAAATCCGAGGAGGAGATTATCGACCAATCTTCATCAACATTCGTGACCATGATCACAAAAATTATGCAGAAAGAAGTTGAGAGTTGCCTCGGAAATTCAAAGCAGTAAACTGACACTTACGGTGACGGCTCACACACAATCAAAAAGCTGGGGTAATACTTGAAAGAGAACTATAATGTGAGAAATTAGATCCGGTGCCCTAAATCAACTTTGAAAGATCACGATAGAGACGCTTGGAACACAGTGGTGGCTGTGCGAGTAAGGAAAATTAAGTGGTAAGTATTTTATAGAGAGAATTTGCCGTTGATTAGGGAGCTTTTATCTCCCTGGTGCTACAGGGATCAATCACGTGCATGGTGCGGCTCGCGAATATATGCACCGCCACCAGCAGAGCTACCACTCAAGCCCTCTACTGTGCTGAGTAAAATAAGGCTCGTGTTTACATAATTTACGAGCTAGCCATCTATGTTCTACGCGGACCGATATCTTAAATCTATATTATGCAAAAGTTTCATGAAATCGAACCTGAGATCTCTCGGGTGGAGAGACATCCGTATTCGTTAGTCATCAAATGAACTGGGCTTCGTATGGTGAGCCCATGCTCAGTTAGTGTGTGTGGGAAGTCGTCATATCTTTATCATGTTTTGCTCTCTTTGTCCGGCTTTTGTCTTGCGAACTCTCTTTGCGCTTATCACGTTGCATTTCGCCCTCAAGCAATTCAAGACGATCTTCAAGATCAATGAGTCTGGTCTGCAAAGATTTGTTGTGCTTTTGCAACAGCTCATATCGTTCCCTTTTGACGAAATTTTCATTCGCCGACTTATCAAATTTCTCACCCTCTTGAAACTTTGGCCCTGGCCCATGAGCTGCCAGTGACTGACTTATGGGCTGTCCATGTTGTAAACTGGCATTTAACTGCATCTGACCATAGCCTAAGGTTTGTCCGGGGCCACACCCCTGACTGGGACGACGAGTTGGGAATTGCTGTTGTTGTTGCTGTTGCTGCTGCTGTTGGTGCTGCTGCTGTTGGTACTGCTGCTGTAGTTGCTGCTGATGTTGCTGATGTTGCTGATGTTGCTGCTGATATTGCTGCTGCCACCCCATTTGCATATGTATGAGAGGATACACTGGCTGAACACGGTCTTGTTGAGACTTTGGTTGCATAGGTTGAGCTGCAACCGGCATGTTCATGTATTGAGGTGGATAGCCAGACAGATTGGACTGGATGTGATGGGCAAATGGCGGCATGTAATTACCATTCGACGAAGTTGGGATGATGCCACTTGAGCTTCGGCGACCTTCGAAGCCCGAGCTGCCACTACTCAGCATTTGAGGACGGGCGTTGGGTTCAATAGGTGAGCCCCTTTGAAGTTCATCAAAGCTGGGAACAGCGAATTGCCTCCTGTTGTCATTTTGGTGGTGATAGTGGTGAAAATGATGGTAGTAATGCTGATTCGCTTGCATGGGCCCTTGCGAGAACGACTCTGGCTGGCGATCAGGTAGGCCTGGGCCCTGTGTGGTTGTGGTGGTTGTAATGACTGTGGAATCGTAAGGATGTTTGCTGACTACCGTCGAAGAATTCTCCAGATTTTGAGTAGTGTATTCTCTTTGAGGCAGCCATTTGTTGAGATCATTTTTGGCCTTTGTTGCAGCGTGAGCAGACTCAGATGAATCGCCGCTCGTACCAGAAGAGATGTCGTACGGAGCCCCTTCTGTAGCCGCATCGAGGTACAGGCGGCCCTTATCGGAGCCAGAGAGGGTTTCATTGTCTGGGTCAGAAGACGACGCTTGCTTGCTTGTGGGCAAAACCGAAGCGGAGCTCGAAGCAGAATCGAGTGGAAGCAGCTGGTTCTCGTTGAAAAGTTTTCCTAAAGGCGGAAGACTGCCAGTCTTGACCATCGGCGGTTTGGACTCCGAAGGGCTTTTGGGAGCATGAGCCTCATCGGCAGGCGGAACATCTTTAGACATATGGCCCGAACAGGCATGGGGCGCATTAAGGTGGCGTGTCAAGGCGTCAGGCCTGGCGAAGCGGCGGTCGCAGTTGTCACAGTGGAACGGCTTCTCGCCGGTATGGAGCTTTTCGTGGCGCTTGAGATCATGGATTCTGCGGAAAGTTGAGTCGCAACTGGAGCACCGATGGAGTTTGATGGACGTGTGGATGAGCTCGTGACTGACCATGTTATGCTTGCGGGTGAAGCCCTGGTTGCAGACTTTGCAAAAGAAGGTCTTTCCCAACGCCGGTTTCAGGCCTTTGTGAGATATTGGATAGATTTGTGTGGATGTGGACGTTCTGCTCGTGGTGGTTCGCACGTCCGAGCTCTCGCCAGTCGCTGGAGACGTTGTTGTGTTAGAGTCTGCGGAGATCTTGGGCATCTTTGGGTCCAAGGTCAGTTCCTTGTTTTTCTGCTCTAGGTTTTGCGACGTGAGGGGACGGCGGTACGTATGGGCAGCAAGGTTGTTGTCGGAATCAGAGGTTTCGTTGGACGCGTCATTAGACAGCTCATTTTGCTCCACTGCTTCCTTCGAGTGCTGATATTGGCGGTGGTTTTGGTGAGACTGGTAAAAGGCCAGGTGTGCCGGTCTTTCGGCAAGAATGGACGATGGAGGAGGCCCTGTGTCTCTCTCGACTTCTGCTTCCTCCTTTGATGGTGGCCGAGGCTCGGGGTACAGACGTAGAAAGCCGTCGTTCAGGTTGTCAGGACCGGACATGGCTATGTTAGAGGCTTCGCCATCAAATTGTGGGTGATACAAAAGGCGGCGCTCCTTATGTGGTGATGGTGTGGTGAGGAGTTATCCTTGGTGGGGCTGCGGTGCCAAAACTAAGGGAAAAAAAATGGGGGACGGAATTAGCCAATTTTAAGGAAAAGAGAGAGAGAGCCGGAACGAACGCAGACCAACAAATCCGCAACAGTGTAGAGGATCAGTCGTGCGAATTGGACCGGCAGCAGAGCGGGCTTCTAAGCAGCAGTCCAAATAATGTCCAGGAATGCGCTTCAGCTCCCATGAGATACGCTCATGCGGGCCAGCGGTGCACACGGTGAGCGCTGCGAAGTGCGTGGTCGTAATGCATTGGACTGCGCTTGTCGCATGGATTTGCGCGGGATTCCGCGGCCCGGTCAGAATTGCTGAGTACTTCGTCTTTCTTCGGGGTCCCGTCCGATGGTGTGATGCACCCCGGGCCGAGATTTTGCCTGACTTTGGTTCCGTATCCGAGTCAGGTTGGGTGCCGGAACTGATAAAAATTCCCGGCAATGGTGGCAAATGCCTATGGTGGCAAATGCCTATAGTGGCAAATGCCCATGGTGGTGCCCTGGGACCGGATTTGTATGTGTGTGCAGATAAACCCGGATATACACAGACTGGGATGACACTTTGTTGTCTGCTTTTTTGGAGAAATCAGACGTTAAGCAAGAAGTCGTACCTCCGGGTACTGCTAACAACAAATCTATGAAGTTGCAAAGTTGTAGCATCCACCTTGTAGTGTGATTCGACACACTCCGAAGGCATACAAGGAAACCTCTCGGAGCCCCGAGGCCACTGTGCATACTGACTGCATGAGAAAATTTGGTCCGCAGATGCTCCTGCGCATGTATGCCGACAAGAAATGTGGTCTAGCAGTGCTTCGTGTTGCGCGGGTGGCTTATGGGCAGTCCGCCAGCTGCGGTCCATCTCCGTTATTGGTGGTCCGCCATCGAAAACAGTCCTGGTCATCTCGCTGCGATTACACAGAATCACATGTATGTTTGCCAGTGGCGCTTCGCCGGATTCATCTGTGGCTGTGGCTTTTTAGCTTTTTGCCGCCGCTATTGCTAAAGTGCTTTTTATATGCACAAATGAAAGCTTTATTGACGTGCGGTCGCACAGCTTCTCTCCGAGCCGTTTAAGCAAGCCGCAATAGTGTTTGGCAAATTGGTTCTCAGCCGGTGAACCTTCTCTGCGTGTCTTCAATCTGCCTTGCTTCGCACCGGGCGATCTTGACGCTGGATACGGGCAGGCGCAAGACCGACGTCCCGGAGGGAGTATCAGAGAAGATCATACAGGCCGCGAGACGGAGAATGGTAAATATTGCAATATTTATCAAAGAACGACGAACATATCGAAAGAGACTAGGGTTCTCCAAAGCACAGGACTTGAAACAGATAAAACTCAACGAAACATATGAAAGGAGACGAATGTCCGAACACTCGGAACAGAGACGGAGTACTTCTCATATACTCGAACGTTCTTTCGCTGGACCAAAAGCAAACTCAGTTTCTTCGGCTTTACGCACATTCTGCAGTTTCGAAACCTTTTTGCGTGTTCGATCGATGTTGCTTCACTGCTGCAG
>JAKUBD010000098.1:0-22138 GCA_030563125.1 Metschnikowia laotica
ATAGTGGTGCCTGGGCTCTTGAACCCGTCCATATATCCCCCACAGTGTTCTTCGCCGCAGTTTGTGGTTCCGTTTGTTCATGGCTTGCGAGCCGTGCTTGCACAGCATCCATCATCTGTTCTTATGGCATCGCTTCCCGTCGATATATACGCCCGGGATCACTTCACAGCGCACATGATCGAAACGCTTATGGACGGCGTTATCCATTTGCAGCCATTCAACACGGACATGGTGGCACTTTTGGAGAGGGCGTACAAGAACGAGCCAAGCAAGATACAGCAGGGTTTGGTTAACGTCATCAAGGTGCCGGTTCTCTCAGAGAAGGGTATGATGATGGTGGCGCATGGCGAGTATGCGTTCAAGAATGGGCGCAAGAAATTTGAGATTGACGAGTGGGGCATTCCGGTGGAAGAGGAGGCCGATGCCGAGCCTCAGACCACGCACAACATTGACTTTTGATACTTCACGCCATACGGCGTTGACTTTGGGGTGTTTGCGTCTCGCAAGGACACAAACCCTGGCCGCCGAAACTCTGGCTATGGCTTCTCGGCACCAATGGTCTCTTTAAGCGCACCCACCTCTGCTCTCAACGCCCGAATTTCTTCTACAAGCAGATCCTGGGTCTTAAGCATGGCCTGTACAGTCGCCAATGTTTGCACGAGTGTCTCAGATACATCCTCGGCCGTCATTGCTGGTCTCTTACGCGCCAGCGCTACTTGTTTTGCTGAGAGAAGCTCGCGTGGCTTTGCATCGGCCGGTCCACCATCGGCCAGCCGCAGTGTATTCAGTTCAAGCTCATGAATAAGCAGCCTTCTTTGTGGCGATCCCGAAGGCCTCACTGGCGACAGAGTCCTGCTGGAGGGCGACAGGGCACCGGATCTCTGGTATGGGGGATTTTGCTGCGGAGGCAGACCAGGTCGGCGCCGAAGCTCGGTGGCTCCTCGCTGAGTCTCGCTCATCTGTTGCTTTTCACCCCGCGAGGCTCTTTGGATTGCCGAACTGGCTGTATTCGGCTTCAATGGCGGCGGAGACGAAAGACGGAGAGGATGTTTGCCTTGCAGATGAGGCGGTTTTTGCACGCCGGCTCCGGTTGAGCCCGCGTACTTGCGTGTGTCTGATCCCATTTTATCGAACGAAACGCAAGCTTTCTTGGTAGCGGCGGATTTTGTGTGCTTCATCTCGAAATCGGCTCGGCCCGTATGCCAAATCAATCAAGCAGAAGCGATACGCCACGCTTCGCGGCGCCAGACACAGGAACACGCGCTGCCCTCTTCCTCTCTGCCTCTCGTGCTGTTTTCTGCAGTACCATTTGGCCCAATCGAGAAAAGTAATTACGTGCCGCTCGCGAGAAAAATTCCCAGTCCATCTTACACACTACTAGCTTATAATTATCAACACGCGCTTCTTCCTTCCCTTGTGCCCCCGCCTCCAGAGCTCTTGTACGAGCTAGAAAGACATACATCCCAATCACGCTTCGCCGGCCTTGACCGCGACAATTACACCTAATTGAATCTCCACACCCAGCTCAGCTCCCCCACCATGTCTCTGTCGCCCGTCAGATCCCTGGCTCACGCTGAGTCCACAAACAACGACCAACAGGCCACCAGTTCGCACTCACAGTCGCAGTCGCAGTCTCAGCCAAACTCCCAGGCGGCCGTGCCTTCGTCGCCGCTTTTTTTCGCGTCCAGTTCGTCTAATCCACCCTCCGACAACAACCCGTCCCTGCAGCGTCATGAGGTCTCTTCTCCGCTTCACTACACGTCTTCCAGCGCCCGCCAGCTGTCAGATCCATTGTCGTCTCGTATGCGCTCCGACAACTTGACTTCTGACGTTGACAGGATCGTCAGAAGACACGTGCGGTCCGACTTGAATGCCGACGGTTCTTCGTCGGCCATACGACGCCGTATGTTCAACGATCGTGCTCCCTCGTCGTCTGCTGCGCTTGGCCTCCCATCTCTGGACCCCTCCCAGCCGGGATCCGACGCCTACGACTCGTCCGAGCCCATTCGTGTCATTTGGGGAACAAATGTGTCCATTCAAGACTGCACCAACCTGTTTCGTGACTTCTTGATGCTGTTCAAGTTTAAGTACAGAAAAATCATGGAAAACCAGCCCGTCGAGCCGGAGGACCTGGAGCTCTACTATGTCTCACAGCTCAACGCCATGAAGGACTTGGGCACCACGAACTTGAACTTGGACGCCGCCAATTTGTTGGCCTACGCTCCAACCAAAAAGCTCTACTACCAGCTCATCAACTACCCGCAAGAGGTCATTCCTATCATGGACCAGACTGTCAAGGACTGCTTGGTATCTCTATTTTCCGATCAGGCAGCCATGCCTGTGGCAATAGACGACATCGAGACAAACATTTACACCATCAGGCCCTACAACATCAACGCCGTCCGCAAGGGCATGCGCGAACTCAATCCAAACGACATTGACAAGTTGGTCAGCGTGAAGGGTCTTGTTTTGCGTGCCAGTGCCATCGTCCCCGATATGAAGGTGGCTTTCTTCAAGTGCAATGCTTGCGACCACACAATCGCCGTGGAAATCGACCGCGGTGTCATTTCAGAACCAACAAAGTGTCCGAGACAGGTTTGTGGCCAGGTCAACTCCATGTCGATCATTCACAACCGGTCCTCATTTGCAGACAAGCAAGTCATCAAGCTTCAAGAAACACCCGATTTAGTCCCCGACGGACAAACTCCTCACTCCGTTAATTTGTGTGTTTACGATGAACTCGTGGATACCTGCAGAGCCGGTGACAGAATTGAGGTCAGCGGTATTTTCAGATCGCTCCCAGTGAGAGTTAATACTCGTCAAAGAGCATTGAAGAACTTATACAAGACTTATCTTGACGTTGTGCACATCAAGAAGATCGATGCCAAGAGGCTCGGTGCCGATGCTTCCACTATTCAGCAGCAGGCTACTGAAACCCAGGAGGTTGAACAAATCAGAAAATTGACTGCCGAGGACGTCTCGAAGGTCAAGGAGGTGTCGCAAAGAGACGATTTATATGAATTATTGGCTCGTTCTTTGGCACCCTCTATCTACGAGATGGACGATGTGAAAAAAGGTATTTTGCTCCAGCTTTTCGGCGGTACCAATAAGACGTTCAAGAAAGGTGGGCGGTACAGAGGAGATGTGAATATCCTTCTCTGCGGTGACCCATCCACTTCTAAGTCCCAAATCTTGCAGTACGTCCATAAAATTGCTCCAAGAGGTATTTACACTTCTGGAAAAGGCTCCTCAGCGGTCGGTTTGACGGCCTACATCACCAGAGACGTTGACACCAAACAATTGGTCTTGGAATCAGGTGCCTTGGTGCTTTCCGATGGCGGTGTGTGTTGTATTGACGAGTTTGACAAGATGAGCGACACCACACGCTCCGTTTTGCACGAAGTCATGGAGCAGCAAACCATTTCTATTGCAAAGGCGGGTATCATCACCACGTTGAATGCGAGAACGTCCATTTTAGCATCGGCAAACCCGATCAACTCTCGTTACGACCCTAATTTGCCAGTCACTTCTAACATCGACTTACCCCCACCATTGCTTTCTCGTTTCGATCTCGTGTACCTCATCTTGGACAAGGTCGATGAGACTATAGACAGGCAGTTGGCAGGACACATCACCGATATGTATTTGGAAGATGTGCCTCAGTCTGTTTCGTCGCACGCCATTCTTCCCGTCGAACTTTTGAGCACCTATATTCAATACGCCAAGGAAACCATCAATCCCGTGCTCACAGCAGATAGCAAAAGCGAGTTGGTCCGTGCATACGTTGAAATGAGAAGACTTGGTGACGACGCGAGATCTTCAGAAAAGCGTATCACTGCCACCACGCGTCAACTCGAGTCGATGATCAGATTGTCGGAAGCACACGCCAAAATGCGTTTGAGCCAGACTGTCGAGCTCATCGACGTGAAAGAGGCTGTGCGTTTGATCAAGTCCGCCATCAAGGACTACGCCACGGATCCAATCACGGGACGTATCGACATGGACATGGTCCAGACCGGAACCACGTCGGCACAAAGGAGAATGCGCGAGCAATTGGACCACGAAGTCCTCGAGCTTGTCGACAGCGTGAACGGCGTGCGATTCTCAGACTTGATAACCAAGATCAACGAAAAGCTGAGCATTCGTGTCGAAAACCACGAGCTCAACGAGTGTGTCCGTAGATTGGTGCTGGAGGGCCGGATCCAAGAGTCGGGCGACTTGCACCGCAGAACCCTCAAAAAGGTTTCTATTATATAGATTGAATGATTTAAAGAAATTCGGATGTGTTCGTTGGGGTAGATGGAGTCGGCGTACTATTCTGCGTTCGTTTGTTCGATGGTGCTTCGGCAGCATTTGGCTCGTCAAACGTCTGCTCAAAGATCAGGTCGCCTGAACCCTCGGCTAATTTCAAAAACCCCTCGAGCTTCTCGTCCATTTCAACATCGGTAACGGAGTTGTATTTGTTCTTGGTGAGCGAGTTGGCCAACCTGAGCTCGGCAGCCACGTCAACGGACTCCTGGTTCTCGACCTTATGGATGAGTTCGTTAAGTAGCTCGAATTTCGTCTTATATGCTGCCTTTAAGGCATCGAGTTCCTTTCTGTTCTTGGTCGCATCCACCACTACCGAGCCAAACAAGAGCGTCAAGAAAAGCGACTTAAACACGGGCGTGCTGAACAGCTCTCTCAGGAACAGAGATCTGGTGGGTATGATGCTTGAGTACCTTCTGGAGGCTAGGATTCTAAACATAATGGAGGAGAGTGGGGCAATAGAAGTGAAATGGCCTGCGCGATACTGTGGAAAATAGCTTGAGTACTGGCCCATGCAACGCCGCGCGCCAGAGCTGCAAGCACGATCAAGAAGTAGAAACGATTAGATGAGTTGAATGGCCGCAATGTAAAATCAGAATGGCATGAGAAAACGAAACTTTCTCGCTACAGTGGTCTCTAACTTTGTCATTTCCCTGTATTATGCTGCGTCCTTCAAAGTTCTTTGGATATTGGCTAAGAGAGAGTCCTCCCGGTGGAACCACTCGGGCCGAGTCCCTTCAACAGGGTCCAAGTCAATGCTGTTCAAGATCGCGCGTGTTTGCGCAGTGTTTCCTAAGAGTGACCATTCACGCATAGCCATAATTAACCATAATCTGCTCTTGCGGAAACTGGTGAGGCCCTTGACCGCGTTCGAATTGTCAGGAAGCATCTTGGACTGATTGGTGTAGAGGCCGTCCGCCGAAACCTGCACGGTCGGTGCCTTGATGCCGTTGTTCAAAAGATCTTCAACAATCTTCATGTGCGCCGTCGGTATAAATGTGCTCTTGTGCTTCAAGTAGCCCAATCTCTCAAATAAGATGGCGCGGGTCGCATGTGGAGCAGACGAGCTTGAGGAAAAATGCAGACTCAAGGCGCTTTCAGCCTTCAAGATGTACTCTTCTATCAAGTCACTCCACCACCATGGAATGTGAAACATCTCGCTCATGTGAAACAAGAGTTCTGCCACAATGAGATAGCTTCTGATGGCATAGGTCTTGACGTTGAAACGCAGTTTGAAAGTATAGGAGAGGTTGTCCACGTAGGGCTCGACAATGTCGTGGCGGATTTTCCTCAAGGTATTCTTCTCTGGTTTCTGGGGCGGGGTGTCAGAGGCCAAAGGCTGCGTTTGTGCAAGCAAAAGAGAAACGACACACATCTCTTGCGCCGAGGCCACATATATCCAGGCTTTGTCGTTAGTGTAGTCCTTCTTGATGAGATCATAAGTAGAGTACGCATACTTGAAGTCTTTGAGCATTAGTGACCAGTCGGCTAGCTTTCTTATGATCTGTTCCGGGGCCGAGCGGTGGTAGTAGTTTTCAGCATGGTTGTAGGCGCCAGGGACGGTGGAGTTGGAGGCACTGTCGTTGGAGTTGTTGAAGAATTTCCGAGATGCAGAGAAAAACTTGCCTGCAATGGACTTTTTCGGACCCAACACGGAGTCGTCCCACGCCCGTATCTTACGCTCCATGTGAGGTATGAGATGGCGAGCGATGAAGTCATGTAGCTTTGAGCGAATGGTGGCATCCAAAGACGTTGGCATTTTCAAAGTGTCGTTGTTGTTAGGCTGCGAGCGCTGCCATGACACGAGGTTGATTTCCTGCTCGATGGTGGCATTCTCAAACTGCGATAACGAAACATGGCCCGCTTGCGGGTCCACGGCTTCAACAGGCACGCAGGTGGAGGACACTGCCAACTCTGACTTAAGTGTGTTTCGAAGTGCAGTGAGGCTAGCAGCATCCACAGTCGATTGGTTGTATAACACCAAGACGTGGATCAAGATATCGGAGATCTGAAAGTACCGTGGAAAGGCGTAGTTGCGAAAGTCGACTATCATGCGGCGAACAGTATCGAGATCGTCTTTCTCGTATTCCATGACAAAAAGCTGGGCCACCGGATGATTGAACGTGTCGAAGGATACCACAAGGTTGGAAGATATGATCTTGCAAAGCATATCCGAGTATAATGACAACGGTTTTGGGTCGGGGCGAGAAGCGGTGGTGGTATTTGTTGCTGAAGCACTTTCTGTATCGACCTCCGGACCAGGCCTTACTCGAGTGGCATCCTTCATGAGGTGTTCCAAGGATGATATGCTGAAAAGCGCCGAAATCTTGTCATCCAGACCCGAGTGGGCAGCTAGCAAGTCGGGCAACGCGGGCTGGAAACGAACGGGGAACAGACCATAGTTTCGGGTTATGAGCTGAGTATTCGTGATTTTGTAGGTCTGGCCGGGCGCTGCGTAAAAGGCGTTGTTGCCGTAGGGCGTGAGTGCCAGGAGCGCCGACACCAGGCCGTCGGATAGTTGGGATTGGAACACCACATCGGCGTTGTGCGTGGACGACACGGATACGAGGGGCAGAAAGGCGTGTTGGAGCAAAAGCTGTCGCACGACGGATGGAGCCACGCCTTCGATTGGCATGGTGGCTTGAGATGGAGTTGGAGCAAGCGCAGGCAGGTATTGTGGATGGGTGCGCGGGCATGGCGATGTTCGGTAGGGCGCCAGGATGCGGTGCGGCGGGCCTGAGGATGCTGGCGCCATGAACAATCTAGGGCCGGTGCAAGTCGAGGAAGTGGCCGGAGAAAAAATTGAATGCGGTTATTTACGGAAGACAATTCTCTTTTGATTGTCTCGCTCTATTTTTGGAGTTTCTTTTCTATTTGTTTCTGTTCCTCTGCTTTCACTATGGCGGCTTCTGCGTTTATGTTTATAATGGAGGGCCGCGGTCGAATAGGCCAGGTTCGCCCAGTGTGCAGCAAAGAGAGATTGTAGAAGTATGTGGGAAAAAAGGGACTGTCTCTTCCCGGAAAATCTCAATTACCTTGAAATGAAGGGTTTTCATTATTTAGCACTTTTACGTCTTTTCCTGCCGCGATTAGATATTCCTGGTGGTGCTACCGGCCCAGCAGAGCCAGAGAAGCGGCAGGCGGTTCACACTTCTCATCAACAATTGACGCGACCCGAACAATTCCGGAACACCTCCAGCGCCAGCAAAAATACATCTCCCATTTTTCACACACTAGAAGCTCATAGCAGTGAATAACATTTCACAAAGACACCCCGATGCTACAAGCCACCGAAACTATCGTAAAACCCCCTAGAAATCCCGGTGGCCGCCAATTTCACACCCCACCCACACGTCAATATCTAAGATGTACTGGCGCAAAACACCGCACTGTGTGCAGACGCGAAGTTTATGCTTTCGCCAGATGGGGCAGCAGTTTTGACGCGGCGTGCGATCCAAGCCGTTCTGGTGGTGCCCGTAACCATATGGCGCCGTGGAGAAGGCTCAGCCGCCGCACCAGCTCACCTCCGAGGCTCCAGCAGCACCAGATTGCAGCGCCACATAGTGGCAAAAAAGAGAGAACGGGTGGAAAAATTCATCCAGAAGCAGGTGGAGAAAAAACGCCCTCTGCTGTTGTCACGTGCCGCCACCGCCACGCCCGTTCTGCGGCTGTCGCCCACACCAAAAATTTCCCGGCCCCAGTCTGGCCCACGATTTTGCCCGGCCAGCGCCGCGGGTTGTGGCCCGAAACAGTGGCCTTTCGTTTCACTTGGCTCCACGGGCGCGCGACCCGCTGTTCCTACCCAAATCAATTTTCTGCATCGTGCGCCCTCTGCAATCTCTGCAGTAAACAAAAATCACCCACCGTCGTTTTTTTGCTTCCTTCTTTTTGCATTGGCCAGCTCGTTCTGCCTCCTCCGTCTCTACCATTCACATTCCTTGATCTCACCGTATTCTGCCTGCCTGCCTACCTAGCTGCGTGCGTGCCTGCCAACCTTCGTTTCCTTTCTTGTCCTCCGCTCGCTCCCCATTTCTCCTCCCACGCTCATGCTCTGGCTTAATCTACTACAGAACTCCCTAATAGTGGCGCTTGCCCACCTCTCGCCAGTGTCTGCGTCGCAGGTTGCTCTCCCGGCCATCGACTTTTCTCTGGTTGGCGGCGACATCACGCTACTTGGCGACTTTGATGGCCTATCGTTCTACAACTACACCAATGCTTCGTCGTTCCTCTCAACGTCCGCTTCCAATGAGCTGCTGATTTATGTGCGGAACTCCACAACAAACCAAAACTTGCCGATTGCTTCCGTTGCCGGTGGCTCGGTCAGCCAGCTACTGCGCCTTTCACAAGACTCTGTGCTCGTGTTTGGCTCCTTCGACACTATAAACGGCATTTCCTACCAGCCGCCTGTGATCTTGAACACCTCGTCGGGTGACGTGGCCTCTATTTTCACCCTGTCTTCCAAGAGAGACGTTTCCATCTCAGGTAACGTGCTCACGACGTTTGTCGACGACGATCTCATCTACATCGGCGGTGACTTCGAGTACGAGGACACATACGGTGTTGCTGTGTATAACACCACATCTCAAAAGCTCGAGACCATGCCGTTTTTGGGTTTCGGTGAAAACTCTTCGGTCCACGCCATTACGAAGTATTCCTCTGACGATCTGTCTGGGGGCTCCATCCTATTTGGTGGCTCTTTTGACACGCTTGGCCTACCCGAGCTCCTCATGCATAATTTGTCCGACTCTTCTATCCATAACTCCTCCTCCAACTCGACAAACACAACAATCATCACAGCGGAGCAAGTCATCTCTTTGAAGCACGCTGTTTTCGGTGACGTAAACGGCGCAGACGCAAACCTGAACAGTGAAATAATCTGTCCATCGTCGTCCGCCTCATGGTCTTTAAACGAAAACCTGGGAGGTCAGTGGAATGTCGAGTTACCTTTGGAGATGAAGGGCATATACCCAACCAAGGTTAGACTATACCTACCTGAAGATACCCTGGACGGAATAAAAACCTTCAGAATCTACACTTATCCTAACAATGGTATCATGAATCTCACATACGTCGATCCACTGACCAACCAGCTCGCTTATTGTGATGCTTCGTGTCCTTTACTCTTGGCCTCGTCATTGGAGGATGCAACAGACATAAACATCGACGACGCGGAAAGTTACGCTGATGATGACTCGATCTACATCGATGAAAATGGATCATTGGCGATGTACTACGATTCCTCAACGAGGGCTAAGACTTTAGGCTACGGCAGCAATTACCAAGAGTTTTCGCTTGTCAATAATGTTGCCATGAATAAGATAGGCCTCACAATCACATCATGGTATGGTTCCAAGGCAGAATTCTCCGGAATAGAGATTTACACCAATAGCATCACTGCCTATGGAAATGAAACTCTCAACGAACCAAACTGCGATTCTGAGGATTCTGAGGATAGAAATCTGGCGACCATTAATAGTGGCTCCTGGCAATCAGTCCAATCTCTTGTCGATACAGTTACCGATACTTCCTACATGGTTTCTATCGTTGAAGACTCATCATCCCTCACATTATATCCTAACATATCGTACTCGGGAAATTATTCGATTCTCTTGTATACCCCAGGATGTGCCGAAGACGGATCTTGCCTGGAAAGGGCTAAAGTGAATGTGTCAGTGATAGATATAAACGACGAGACTTTGTCGTCAAAAATCATTTATCAAAACAACCAGCAAGAAAAGTTTGACTATCTTTATTACGGCCATTTTAATGGCAGTTCTTCAGACTCAGGGAGCAATAGAATTCGGATTGACTATGATTCTGCGATTGACTCTTCCGTCGAGAACCCTTGGATGGTTGTCGATAGAGTTGTGGCAAATATAGTGTCTCTTGACAACTACTCTCTGACGAATCTGAGCAACAGCACCAATTCTACCACCAGCACTACTGGCTCACTAGAAACAATGTCACTCAATGGATTGTTTGAGTATTCTCTCTTTAACTTCTCAGACTTCAGGTTATCTGATGTCTACGAAAACAACAGCAACACAAAAATCATTAAGAAAAGCAACACATTTGTTGGAAACTCCTCAATAAATTTGTTGAGTGCTGAGCTTTCCAAGGGATCTCTGACCAAACAAATCGTGATTTCGGAGGCTAACGAGGAAATCTATCTCCTCGGAGATTACTCATCCCGAAACATTTCCTTGCTGAGTAACAGTTTCGTGACCCTAAAAATTGATGGCTTCAATAGCACCTCGAATGAGACGGAAATTTCATCCATTTCCAAACGCTTTTCCAAAAGAGCGGACACAACATTTTTGGGAGTCACTTTTAATGACTCTGTGAACGCTATTGAGAATTCTGGCAGTGGATTGGTGGTCTTGGGAGCTTTCAGCATGGATAACGGTGATATCGTGTCAATGGCAAATGACAACCAGACGACAGATACTGCAAGCAATTTTGCTATTTACAGCGATGGTCAATGGTTTTCATTCGGAAATTCTTATGTGTCGACAAACTTTTCGCAGTTTACAGCCTTAACTCTTGAAGACACAGAATACTTTGTTTTCTCTCGTGACACAAACGAGTATCTTGCTTGGGACAACACAGATAAGAAATGGGCTGACGATAGCATTGTGCTTAATATAAGCAGCTCGCTTCAGAGTGGTGATCAGCAGGTGATTGCTGGATCTTCGTTCGGAATAATGGACTACCAGGGAACAGACCAAGCGTACCTCAATGCAACTCTGGATATTTATGGATTGAACTTGGTCTTGACCCGCGGTTCAATTTTTACATCTTTTTGGCTCAATTCAACGTTCAGCGTCATTGGGGGTTCGTTCTCGAGCAATTCATCCGAAGATAACATAGCTATCATCAGTGACAAGCAAATCTCAAAACTTTCGGATGCGACATGGGCAGCTGATTCAAGCGTGACTGCCATTTACATTGATTCAGATGCAGAGTACATGTACATCGGCTTCAATGGCACTTTACAAACACTGAATTCCAACATAACAGGACTTGGAATCTACGATTTAAATGCACGTGAATTTGTCAACGTGCAGCCAGCAGATCTCTCAACTTCGGATGGTACTCCAATTTCTGTCCATGCATTGGCACTCTACGACAAGGCTAACAAACTCCTAGTTGGTGGAAACTTTGACAGTGCAGGATCACTCGACTGTCAATCCGTGTGTCTTTATGACATCGAAAATACACGATGGATCAGCCCTTTGACGGGATCTCTGTCTGTTTCACTTGGCGGTGAAGTCACCGATGCCAAATTTTTGGACACCGATACCGTATTGCTAAGTGGCAATCTCACAATCAATAACACCCTCACAAATTTCGTGACTTATGACTTCAGCGATGGTGTCTTTTCATCTGTTAGTTCGAGTCTCCAAGATCCTGAGGTTTCTGGATTCGTGAGAAAGTTTATCATAAATGATGCGTCTGGAGATATGTTGCTGCGGAAAATGGTGGCTATTGGAGAAAACTTTGTGATCGGGTATAATGGAACTTCTTGGTCACATGTTGACCAAGATATCGATTTTGATGAGACAGCATTGTTTTCTGATGTCAAACTCATTCAACTAAATCTGAAAAACACTAATAATTCTGACGAGACATTCTTCGAAGAAGACCAAGCGCTTTTGTTAAGCGGAAAATTTTATCTACAAGACTACGGCCTAACGAATGTTGCTCTTTACAATGGAGAGTCTTGGATCCCTTATGTTTACGCTCTGAAAGATTCTGCAGCCGGAGAGGTGAATTCTTTGATGATGAAGGATATCTACAAAGCGCAGTCTTCGAGTGATTTGAGCCTGAACTCCAATAAGATGTCGAGGGGTCAGATTGTGGGCGTTTCACTCGCTTGCGCGATAGGATCTACAGCGTTAATGGGATTGCTCTACATTATTCCAGCATTCTTCCTATTCAAGGATCCTGGAAGACGTAATAACGGGAGCCAGAGAATCAGAGAAGACGACATGATGAATATCGTGAATCCTGAAAAGCTCTTCAACGAGATGGATGTCCAAAAATTTCATTAATGCATTTGTCTTAGACGCACTCCATCACACATAAAATGCATGATTATAATAGTTGTATCAAACCTAGATTTTGAGTACCAAAAAATGGCTTTGAAGTAAAGATCTGTTCAAATAAACGTAGCTATTTTTGCTCTTCGAAATGCTCTTTCGTTTCGACATGTCAATCGTAACTAGAAGTGACCATTAAAAATCCATATGCGTACTTAAATAGCCCGCATGTTCTTTTCTTTTAGGTGACTGTCGTTTGTGAACGATGATCTTGACGCCATTGAGGTGAGAATATCAGCATATATAAAAGCCCACCAGGTTTTGTACAAGCAAACAATACCACACAGGAGATGCGGTGGCTCAATGGCAGAGCTTTTGATTCCAAATCAAAGGGTTGCAGGTTCGATTCCTGTCCGTGTCACTTATTTTTTCCTCAGCTTGATCGAGGATATGTTTCGAGGTGTCCACTCTCTTGCGATACCTCTAGTGATTTTTCTTTTTCTTTTATTTCAAGTATGTATAAAGGCTCATTTGCGAGACGTTCCGTTCTCATCTGTTTGGGAACGACTTTCCTCATCATCGATGTCAAACAATCTCTCATCTGCTTGCTCGTTTTCGTTGCTGGCGAAGTCGGTGAACTCCAGCGGGTCATCGTCGACCTCAAAGTCAATTTGTGGATCTTCATTGAGCTCATCTTCGTAATTCTCCTCGAAATTTCCAAAAAGCTCATCCTCATCATCTGGAACCCTGACGTAGTTTCTTTGACCGGGGCGCCGACCAAAAACATGACGAGTAACGCTCTCTATCAATTTTCTATCAATATGACGAATAGCCTTGAAAACAGCGATACCTCCTGCCACAACCGTAATACCTCCCCGAATAATATGATTGACCACCACGTCAACATTGTTCTCTTCTATAAGATTAATGTCGTCGTCTTCGTCTAAGCGGATTTGGCCAAATCTTGAAAACCCACCATTTCTTTTGATACCCTTCTCATAGACAAACCATGTAGCTCCGACAAAGACAGTCGTTGGAAGTATAAAAACAACAAACATAAACTTCCAGAAGCCCATGTGAATTCCATATTTTTCGTTGAACTCGCTCCCATGGCCTGGGCACGCGTGTGCATTCCAAGCATCATACGACTTTCCGCCGACACATGTGGACAGTGGAATTTTGCGGTACCCAGTGGGCTCGAAATACTCGAACGCATTTGGCTTACTGCACATTTGCTTTTTGCGATCTTGGGGCGAGAGACCTTTGACAAGTTTGCAGGTACCATCTGTATCTCTGAAGTAGTTGTAATCACATTCGTAGTCTCTTCTTGTACAAGAACAGTTTCTGACAATTTGGATTCCTTCTTGGAGTGGAGCTGCCCCAATGAAACAATCGTGGACTCCGAGAGCACGACGCAAGTATTTTTTCTCGTGACCGAACAAACAGTTGTCCGCGGACTCTGGATGCCTTGGAGTCCAGTACTCGAAATCGTCTTCCAACGGGTGGTCCAAATCGATTTGACATTGTCTTTTGTAGAAGTTGGTGAAGTCAATAGAGTAGACAAGTGTGGTCAACATATCATTTTCACTCACACCAAATATCATGAATTTTCTCGCATTGTCAGTAGGAACGGTAGCCAAATCTCTGACGACAACAGGGCTTTCTGCAAATTTGTAGGTCTTCCACGTTGCACCGTCGTCTGTCGAATACAGAATACTGTCAGTAGGCCGAGCAGCTTCGACCAACAATAAAATGGTACCTTGGTCACCATACTCCCACATGAAAACTCCCTTTCCAACTTCTTTCCAAGTGAGACCTCCATCAGCCGAGATAAACGTTGAGCCTTTCTCATAAACATCGAGAGTTTCTCCGACATTTCCGACACCGATGAGGAAGCCTATGGCGGCGGAGGAGGAGAAAGTATCTCTATAGTCTGGTCTCTCAGTGAAACCATGAAGGTTAAGCGAGCATTTCTCGAGAGAACTGCCAGCACAGCTGTATTTCTTGCCATCTGAATCGACAGCAGGGGGTGCTAGATATGACCATTCACTTCCATCGTTGAATGAAGCCCTAGTCTTGAGTTTCTTCTGGTTCCCATCTATTTTCTGTACTGTATTGGAAAGAATGATTCCCTCCAAGTTGTGAATGCGATCGTAATCAACATAGCCTCCGGAGTCTCTGTTGACTTCATCCAAAGACAAAACATAAGAAGTTCCATTGGAGTTCGATTTCAAGAGAGCTCCACGTTCTAAGCCCTTTTCACTGTTCGTGGTAACGTGGATGAAGACAGAGTCTGCATTGGAGTCCAAAATTGTGTAGGCAGTCTGAGCATCCACATCAAAGTCACTTGGAAAATCTGCGTCCGCAAAGTTTACACCATCGGATGTCACTTTAAGCTGCAAACTCTTTTTGTTTGCGATGGTAGCAACCAAGACAAAATGATTTTTAGTCGCGAAAGCGAGCACATCATCGAATAAAGTGTCATAATTCTGGAAATAGTTGGAGGACGAGAGAAGCTTTCTCTGCTCACCGTCTTGAACAACACAAAACATCAAATTCAGCAGCAGATTGAATGCATGTCCCACGTAACCGCAAGAAAGGGCGTTAATTGGCAACTTCTTGAAGCTTGATCCCGCATTCTCCGTGTAGAATTGAACATCAGATGCGGCTACCGAAGAGCCCGAGCTAAAATAAAGAAAGCGATTTTTATCGCTGGGATCGAAAATGACCATTGCAGACTTTGTAGAAGGCATTCCAGGCGAATCTAAGCGCGAGAATGTGTTGGCGCCATCTCCTGAATAGTAAAGATTCTGTGAGCCGATCATGACAGCTGTTTCAGGAACTGGTCCGACTATAAAGTAATAAATCTCATCGTTGACAGGCATGTCAACGAAAGATACTCCCCCATTGTTAGATGCATGGACCTTGTTTTTGTTTGTATGAATTAAAATGTTGCTAGCATTGTTTTCACTGGCAACATACGAATATTGGTCAAATATGCCTTCGATTTTGTTAAGGGTAACCTTAATCGACTCCTCAGACTGCTGATCATTTCCTGAGTTATAGTCTTTGCAGTTAAACTCAGTGACAGCGACGAAGTCAGATTCGGACTGCTTAGAAAGATCGCACATGTCGCCATCAATGCGAGCCTCATGCGGAACTTTGACTTTCAGCTTCTTTTCTGTTGCACAAAGTTGAGCGATTTTGGAGTTGTCGGGAACGCAAACGCCCTTATCTGATATTTTGAAATATGGGGAGCATTCGAAGTCAGATTCTGTGCATTTACAAGCTTCTTGTTTCAAGTCAGAACCTTCGGTGAGGCTGGCCAAGCATTCTGATGCTTGTTTCCGTCTCTTGAAGATTGCTTTCTGACCCCTAACACACACAGGACCATTTGTATCGGGAGACATTCGAGCTGGAATCTCCTCGAAATCTCCCTCTTTGCATTTTTTGCCACCATATAATTTGCCAAAGTCAATAGAATAGATGACAGTGGTAGCAGAAGATCTTCCCATGATGACGACCCTGGTGCTTCCCGCCTCAGTTGTCGAAATCATCTCAACGGGCAGCATTTTTACATCCAATTTCATTTCTCTCCATACTTGACCTTGGTCAGTGGAATAAAAGAATTTGTCAGTCTGCTCGTTTTCTTCAGTAAGAGGCATAGCGACCAAAATGTTTCCTTGATCGAGATACTCGAAGATCGTAGGTATTTCCAAGGCAGCCGTCCAGGAATAACCTCCATCGCGAGACACGTATGTCTTGAGCTCTCTTCCAGAAGCGAAATCGTGTCCCGTTCTGCCAAGCTTGAGGAGGATATTAGGAGTGCTTTTGAAGCGATTGATGACCGCAGCATTACCCTCCGGGATAAAATTGAGGCCGCATCCATCTTCGATTCGACAGGAGTCATCATTCAAGACTCTAAGAGAGTTCCATGACTCACCATCATCGAAACTGTGCTTAGTGGGAAATTCAAGATCCTTGCCTTCGATCTTGACGTCTGCGAACCAAACTCCGTCAAGTCCGGGAAACTTGATCGCAGAAAGCAAGCCGACGTCGGAAGGAGTGTGGAACTTCAAGCCAGTAGAGTCGGAAAAGTAGAGGATTTGCTCCTTGTTTCTGCGCCCTTGTTGGTATAAGGCCAAGCGCAAACTCAGCGGAGTGGAGTCCAAAAAGATGACTGCACCATACGTCATTTCCAAAGTGACATCAGACTCGCGGAAGGTCTTGCCGTCTTTAGAAACAATGAGTGAGACTTGCGACTGACTGAACTTGTCTTTCTTAAGAAGCGCCACCAAAAAGGCGGACTCAACACGAACATCCACAATCTCTCCAAATTTAGCGAGGGTGTCGCTGATCAGGTCGTGAGACTTGAAAAAATCAGTGGACCTAAGCATGTTGGACTTGACCACATGGCCGTGTGAGTTGAGCTCATTCTTGGAGCAGAAGATGGTTTCAGGGCTCACCAGCAGGTCAAAACTAGCGTCGGACCGAGCAAACACGCAATTGCCGATGCCATTGCCGAGGTGCTTCGGACTTTTCTTGAAGTTGTCACTGGTAACAAAAACTTCACTCTTGCAGTGGGCAGAAAAACCAGAGCAGATTTTGAAGGTCAACATGACGTAATTCTTTTGGGCCACGTTGAAGTTGGGGCGCACGAGGGTCCACGAATCCAACGACTTACCATCCAGTGTTTTAACTTCGAACTTCAGCCAATTTTTGCCCTTGTCGTTTGTGACCCAATGAACGGCACCGGCCAGAAACACAAATGCTCTTTCAGGGTACACTGGATCCATTTCCACGAGGACGGGTTTCGAGCCTTTCAACGCATTGATGGCCGCCCAGGACACTCCATTATCAAACGACACGGTGACGGAGTTGTCATTGAGAGAAAGCAAGGTCAGCGACTCTCTAAAGGAGAACAATTGCAACGACGGGTGCTCCAATTTCGCCACAGCTATGTCAGGCAGAAAGTCTGCCACGACCATACAGCGGCAGAGCAAGAACGCCAACCACGCAAGGAGGGCGGGGGCTTTCCACACGGCTGTCATTTTCGTTGGAATAAATACAGCGCGAGGACGAGGAAGCGGGATTGGGGTTGCTTAGTAGGGGTAAAGAGAGATGTGGAGACTGGAGGGCCAATTGCCAAATCTACGTGGAGCGGTGCGTACCTGCAGGACCGATCTCAACGGTGCCTTTGGCCGCTTAATTGAGCAAGTACGGCGAGGCAATGATAAGACGTGGATTCGTTATGGGAAGGCTGGCGCGAGCGCCTTGTTATTTACGGAGAAGGAGGATGGCAGGTGGAGCAGTGGCACGAGAAGCAGTCAGCAACAATGGGTAGTTGACCATCAACCAGCGACCAATGATTGTTAACAGTGAATGATTGACTGCGAGTAGTCAACAGTGTTGCATCAGCGCATCCAAAAGCGGAGCTAAGCCTCTCGACCATTTGGAGGCCTTCAAGAAGGCACTAACCTCGTAGTTCTGGCCTTGGTATTCGCTCATTGGAAAATTGTACAATGCGAGTGACTCGAGAAAGATGGGCAAGTCCTCGTGGAAAATACGGATGACTGCGGAAAGCGCCGGGCGCTGGTTCAGCTTGAACATAACGTCAAAGTGCCTGGCGCTGCCTACCACACCGTGCAAACTGCTAAGTGCATGCTGAATCATGACCTTCCACGTTAGAAGATCCACGTTGAGATCTTCATAGAGCGCGCGGCTGGAGGATTGAAGAGCCGGGTCTGGAACACTGAGGTTAGTATGAGCGAATGAGCCGGCGGCGGGACGGCGTGTGCTGAGAATCACTTACAGGTCCACACGAATGTAGCATGGCTCATCCATTTTTGTGGCGATAAGTGGCAGGTGCGTGGGTGATGGAGAACCAGGTCTATGATTTCTGCGATGGCTTGATGCGCGCCGCGCCGTTCCGAAAGAGCGTCTATGCCAATCCATGGTGATTCATGTTAATGCTTTCGGACCCTTTTTCGGTCTCTGTGTCTTCTCTGCTTCATTGATTTCCTGTCCTATCTTCCGACTAAAATTCTTTAAATTTTTTTTATTTCCCTTTACTTCATCCTCATTACTTCTCTTTTCTCACCCATCCTCTCGTCCTCCCGCTTCAATTGCCCACGGGAAGCTGGATCTGCACATTTGAGCTGTCGCTCGAGTAAACTGTCACCGATTCAGAGCCATACAGGCTAAGCGGCGGCGCCTCATTATTATCGACGGGAACGGATGCGGCCGATTCCATTGTCTCCACCCGCCGACTCATGTAAGGCACAAAGAGCGGAGAATACTGGAATTGGTGAACGGCGCCAGTAAAACCGGCCGCTTCTGTCTGCGACGGAGTATCCGAAACCGAACCCTTCGACGGGACCAGACGAGCGCCCCCTGCTGATGTACTATGGGGAACAGAACGAGACTCCTTAGGTACAGACACCCCAGCACTAGCACCAGCACCGGTCTTTTGCCGGACACGGTCCCACGCAAAGCTTCGCTCACACGCCACACGGAAAATTGGCAAATTTGCTGGAGGCCGGTAGTCTCCATGCATTTCAGCCACCGAAAGGGGAATTGCGTTGGCCGGTACCGCAGCGCCTGCTTTGACCTTGATTATTTGGGCACCTACCGGAAGATCCGCCAAGGCAAAAGGAAGCGGGAAACTCCAGGCAGATCTGTCGATGCGAGAACCCGCCCCTGAGCCGGACCCTGAGCTATTGCGGTGTAAGGACCCGGATTCGTTTGAACAGGCGGTGTTGGATGTGCCCAGAAAAAGGTGCTGGTATTCCGAGCATAACTGACTTTCGCCCGAGAAGTAGAATCGCTGGAACGGATGGACTGCGCCTGGAATTGGTTTCCGTTCACACAAGCAGTGGGACGGAAGGACACCAGTTGTGTCGGAATAAGCGTGGGCCTCGGCATGGAAAAAGGCAAGAACGGTAGAGACCTCCCGCTCGTGCCTGAGCTGAAGCATTTGATGCTGAGTGTAAGTGGAAGACATGGCGGGTAATTGGAAGCGGGCGGTTTCAACTTTGGATTTGGATGATCAACTGTTGCGTATAATTTTTGATATTGTTAAGGTAGCAGCTGGTGGGTGCAAAAAGAACACCGTACGATGATGCGCCAGAAAAAATAAAGCGACAACTGCAGGATTCGAACCTGCGCGGGCAAAACCCAAAAGATTTCAAGTCTTTCTCCTTAACCGCTCGGACAAGTTGCCTTATACGTGAAAAGTGGTAGAACTCCAATACCTGTAAAAGTTAACAAACATGGGTTTAACGGTAACGAACTTGTCAAAAGCGAGGCCATCAAATATTATTAGATTTGCTTTTTTGTCAAAAAAATCGACAACTGCAGGATTCGAACCTGCGCGGGCAAAACCCAAAAGATTTCAAGTCTTTCTCCTTAACCGCTCGGACAAGTTGCCGCAATAAAGAAAAAAAGAGTGTCCATGGGCCCTCACAAAACAGCCATCAGCAGCAATTGGCAACTGGAATTTGACATCCACGATACGGCTGCTGCGCCCGAAGTCCCATGTATTTTGCTAAGCACTATTTTGGTTCCAGTCGCATGGTACCGTGTCGCGGCCGGTGCAGATGCTGCGCGCACATGAGCCATCGTGATGTACCAACACATATTTCACCACCTCCAGATGTCGTGGCAATCAGCCCAAGATGACCACGGCCGGACGTACTATTATAATACGGTGACACAAGAGACCAGTTGGGAACTTCCCACCGCTGAAGAAACGCCAGCAGCACCAGATTGGGTTACGTACACCACGGAAGATGGCCGCGAGTACTACTATTGCGAAGCCACAGGCGAAACCACGTGGGATAAACCGGCCACGCTCGAAGCCAAAGCTTCCAAGGAGGCTGAGAGTGGTGTTTCGAAAGCTGCGGACTCCGCGGAAGCAACAGAGGCCACGGAACCCTCGGAAACCTCCGAAGCCATCACCACTTCTGCCGAAGCCCTCCCAGCTCAAAATGGCGATACCACCTCGCCAGCAACCACAGAAAAATTGACCGAGCACGAAACCAGGCTCCAGGCGACCGCAGTTCGGCACAGTGAGCTCCACGACATCTCCACAGCAACGGCAGCAGATGATACAAACAGCACCGAACGGTTCACGGCGATGATGGAAAAAGGCGGCGTGGACTCCACATGGTCGTTTGAAAAAGTGATCCAAACATTTGTCAAGGATCCTACGTACTGGAGTGTGACGGACGCAGTGGCTCGGCGCAATTTGTATGAGGAATACTTGGTCAAAAAGGTGCAACAAGAGTCGTCTAATAAGTTGGAAGTGCTTGAGAAGTTCAAGGACGGATTTCTCCAAGAGGTGCGCAAGTACATGGAAATGGGTAAGATTTCTGAGTCCACAAGGTGGGTTTCTGTCCGGAATATGCTTATTCGAGACGACAACTCGATTTTCAAACACTCGATTCTTCCGGACGATGAGCTCAGGAAAATTTTTGTGCTGTACTGTGATCAAGCTGGCCATGCCAAAAAAGCTGCTCTCCAGCAGCAAAAGGAACAGGCGCTTAGCGAGCTTGCGGGATACCTCCAGCAGCTCACGGCCAAACCAGAAAATGCCGCCGTGACGTGGGAGACACTCTATGAGCGGCTCGAAAACGACGCCCGTTTCAAGGCCAACAAGCACTTCGATATTCTCAAAAAACTCGACATTTTGATGTTATACCGCGAGCGCATCTATCCCAAACAGGTGGAACAGCTCAAGGACAAACTAGGCAAAGTCGAAGCTGCCAATTACACTGCCGACCGCAAGGCGCGAGACGCCTTCAAGGCGCTTCTTGCCCGCAAGCCCATCGATGCCAATGCGTCTTTCAAGGATTACGTGGCACAGTTGGAAAATGAGGACGAGTTCATCGAGTTGTGTGGCCGCAATGGATCCACGCCCATCGAGTTATTCTGGGATATTGTCGAGGAAAAGAAGCAGGCTCAAAAGGTCAAAAAGGACCTACTCGAACACAGCATACGAGACCATATTAGCACCAGCAGTGCTGCGGGCGACTATGAGGATGTGATCTCGCATTACGACAGCTTTTTGGCCACGGTGAGAGCCAGCAAGGACGAGCGGTTGGCGGCCTTCGACCTTGTTTCCCCCGAGGGCGAAAAAGAGCTCGGGGTTCTTCACAAAACACTCGAGATCGAACTACGCCACGCCCAGCAGAGAGAAGCGGCGGCTCTCGAAAAAGACTTGGCTGCCCATTCTTGCGCATTCGCCGACTTTTTGGCCCGCAACAAGGACACGCTTGATCCGGCGTTGGTGGTCGTCCTTGCTGACGCCGAGGCTGCGTCGGTAGAACCAGCCCGAAACGCATGCGCCGTCTTCACCATCACCGACTCGGGCGCTACGCTTTCCTCCGACCACGTGGATGTTCTGGCCTGGCAGCAAAAGCTGGGCCAAATGGAAATTCTAGCACATGCGCTTTCTCGGATCGAGCACCACCATCGCAAAGACAGGGTTGCAGTAAACGACCGGGCCGAAAAATTCATACGGGGTGCCTTGAACGAGGCCGTGGGCATTTTGTCTTCGAAACTCCTGCGGAAGAGACCGGCGCCAGACGCTCCCGGCGAGTCCAAGCGCAGCCGGACCGAGCCGGACAAAAAACCGCTCTTAATGAATTACTAGAAATTTAAAATCGAGCGAGTGGGCCCGAATCTGCCCCTTGTTTACTCCAACACATCGCAAGGCCCTCTTTAACGTCCGCAGGTGGCTGCAATTATCGCTTCGTCTCCTAGCCGTAGTATAAATACACCCCGCT